>CASHTA010000007.1:45000-73636 GCA_949358125.1 Idaea dimidiata
TCGGGAGCAGTTGTCAGTCGTGACTCCATCACATCGACAAATCTCTCCCGTAGCCTCTCCCATTTGACGTTTCCCGTGGAGTACCTGTACGTTGAGAGTTTGATGTTTTTGACAGGTTTGCCAATCCCAAGAGAGGCGCAGAAGCGGATTGCGTTGTGATCAGACGAGGGGCAGATGCTCAGGTCGACCACCCAGTCCGCCACGTCGATGCCAGTGTTGTTCACAAGAGTAAGGTCGACTATAGAGTGTCTGGGGAGTCCGTGTGTCACTGCTTGGAACGTCGGCTCGTTGCCGATGTTGCAGACCGTGAGGTCGCGAGCGACCACTAGTCCGGCGATATCCTCGCCTCTCGGGTTACTTGTGCGTGAGCCCCAGAAAGCGTGCCAGCCGTTGAAGTCCCCGCAGATGATGTGCCTGGAGTCAGGGGTCCTATCGAGGAACATCTCCAAGGTGTTAAGTGTATTGTGCACATCAACGCGAGGCTCAACGTAAACGGACGTGAGATACACGACGTTGCCAGCACGATCCCTGATGGCCACTGTGCAAATATTGGAGTTCGAGTGTTCTGAGACTCCCAGTGTTGAAGCTAGTCCCTCCCGGACCAAGATGGCTGCTTTGACGGGTCGGCCGGAATGAAATTGATAGGTTATGAAACCAGGGACAGATTTAATGCGTTCTATGTTCGATGTGTATGGGTCTGAAATGAAGGCGATATGACAGTCAGTGTTGGAGAGATGTAGGATGAGTTCGTGATGTGCGTTGCGACTGTGATTAAGATTAATTTGGGTGCAGAAAAGGTTAAAAGAAGAAGAAGGACGGGCGGAAGTATTAGAGTCAATAACCATAATTGGTACGGGAGGTTATGGTGTTGAGCATTTGGGAGACTCGAGGGCAAAGGAGTGAGGTAGCACCGTGGTTGGTATCACATTTGGTGTTATTGGATTTTGAGTGTTCGATGCAATTATAGCATCGAACTTTTTCAGTAAGTTTTCTGTCAGGGCAGGCCCGGAATTCGTGGCCGGGAAGTGAACAGTGGGGACATATTGTGACCTGTTTGTCGCAGCGTGCCCTAGTGTGGCCGAACTGAAGACACTTGTAGCACTGCAGGAGAGGGATGTAATTCTCAGCGTGCACCTTTTGGTGGTCTAGGTTGACTTTGACCTGAGTAGTGACCGACCTCCAGACCGAGGGCGAGGTGATTAAGACCGCGTTATAGAGAGCCTTATTGCGGTTGGCCCTCTTGAACCTGAAGGTCAGGTCACCCTCTGCGGTCGCGGCTTCCCTGACGGAGGGGTTTTGGTTTAGAAGAATGCCGACCAGTTCTTCCGAGGGTATTTCCTGTGGTATTCCTTTGAGAATGACCATAGGCTTCAGGGTCTTGGAGGCCTCAGCCACCACGGTGCACTCGGAACGCCTGAGCTTGGTGAGTGTCTCCTCCCGGTGCTCCATTTTGTCGAATTCGACGCGAATTTTGTTTTTCGACACGAACTTAATGTTCGAGGGAGCGAAGTTGGTGTCCCGGAAGGAGACAGAACTCTTGAAGTTTTTCAGCGTTTCGGTAGGGCTGAGGACACTCTTTTTTGAGCTGACAATGATAGCTGGCTTGTTCTTGGGTGGCGGAGGCGGCGGCGCCTGCGAAGTCCCCGAGGAAGCCGCCGGCGCCGCAGTCACAGCACGAGCGTATGTCAGGGACGAGGAGGTGGACGGAGTCCCCGCCTTGCCCCCCGCCCGACGCACATCGCTGTGTATGTCATCCAGCTTGGACTTCACTTCTGCGATGTGTTTGACGAGGGCTGCGTTGGCGTGGGCACCGTCGGCGATGTGCTCCTGCGCCTTCCGGATCTCGGTCAGCAGGGCCGCGTTCGTCCTGGCATCCGATTGCAGCTGCGCCTGATCGGCTTTAAGTTGAGCCATGAAACAGGCAGTGTCGCTGCTAGACTCAGATGCCAAGTCCGTCTGTGTGGACATCGACCTCAGGACCGGGCGGTAGGCAGGGACGTATCGTGTCGGGGCTCCGATCTCGTGTGTAGTAGGGGAGGGGGTCATGAGCAGACGCTGGGTTGGAGAGGGAGCGGTAGTGGCAGTAGAGATATGCCTCTTCCTCTCCCTGTCCAAATCAGCCTCCGTTTCCTTGAGAAGGCGGTATAGATTGTCCATTGCCAGTGTTACTCCCTTTTTAATATCCGTACGGATATTCCCGGAGTTAGCCAGTTGGGACTTCGCGTGTGCGCTCCAAAGCTTGGCTTGCTGGGGTCTGGGTTTGGTTGCTATGTCGGGCGGGATTTGCACGACCTCTACCAGAGTGCGGGCGAAGCCCCGTTTCGGCTTCGGCACGGCCGGTGCTGTATCGCCCGACAGAGCAGACGACTGGGTGGAGTCTTCCGGCGAGGAGAATGGGATGTCCTCAGCGCGGAAGCGAGGGCTGCTCGCAGTTTGGGGGGGTTTGGAACCCATGTCGACGGTAAACGTGGTGTTTACCGAGCTAGAAGTTGGTTTCGAGGGAGGAGTGTTGAACATTGCGAAGATTTCAACTTTAATTGACTATAACAACGAGAAAGAGGGACCTAGGTAAAGAATATGACGATAGAAAAGCTACTGAGGCTACTGCGAAACAAAAATACAGACTTAAAATTTTCACTATGGGACGAGTCCAGCTTAGCGGTAAGAACAAAGGGTGGGCGGGAGGGCGAAAAATGCGTTTTTTATGTGGGATTTCGACCGGAAACGACGCGGGACGGTTAGGGTAGGTAATAGGGGGTATGTATTGACGATTTTTAGCAAAAACGAGGGTACTTGTCCTGAGAAAATTTTCGAAAAACTACTGAATTGACTATTATTTGGACGATTTTCAGAGACAAAAATTCTAAAAAGTTGAAAAAACGTAGAAAACTGCTATTAATCCTTATTAATTTTCTTTTACAGGTTAGCTGAGGGCTGCTGGTACACGATAGAAGCGAATTTGAGCTGGTCAGGTAGAATTAGAAATTTCAAAATTCGATAATGTATGGGAGAGCGAGCTCGGTTAGGTGAATTCTCTAGTAAAGACAAAGTGTAGGCAGAAGGACGAAAATGCGTTTTTTATGTGGGATTTCGACCGGAAACGACGCGGGACGGTTAGGGTAGGTAATAGGGGGTATGTATTGACGATTTTTAGCAAAAACGAGGGTACTTGTCCTGAGAAAATTTTCGAAAAACTACTGAATTGACTATTATTTGGACGATTTTCAGAGACAAAAATTCTAAAAAGTTGAAAAAACGTAGAAAACTGCTATTAATCCTTATTAATTTTCTTTTACAGGTTAGCTGAGGGCTGCTGGTACACGATAGAAGCGAATTTGAGCTGGTCAGGTAGAATTAGAAATTTCAAAATTCGATGGTTAGGTTAGGTTAGGTTAGGTTAGGTTAGGTTAGGTTAGGTTAGGTTAGGTTAGGTTAGGTTAGGTTAGGTTAGGTTAGGTTAGGTTAGGTTAGGTTAGGTTAGGTTAGGTTAGGTTAGGTTAGGTTAGGTTAGGTTAGGTTAGGTTAGGTTAGGTTAGGTTAGGTTAGGTTAGGTTAGGTTAGGTTAGGTTAGGTTAGGTTAGGTTAGGTTAGGTTAGGTTAGGTTAGGTTAGGTTAGGTTAGGTTAGGTTAGGTTAGGTTAGGTTAGGTTAGGTTAGGTTAGGTTAGGTTAGGTTAGGTTAGGTTAGGTTAGGTTAGGTTAGGTTAGGTTAGGTTAGGTTAGGTTAGGTTAGGTTAGGTTAGGTTAGGTTAGGTTAGGTTAGGTTAGGTTAGGTTAGGTTAGGTTAGGTTAGGTTAGGTTAGGTTAGGTTAGGTTAGGTTAGGTTAGGTTAGGTTAGGTTAGGTTAGGTTAGGTTAGGTTAGGTTAGGTTAGGTTAGGTTAGGTTAGGTTAGGTTAGGTTAGGTTAGGTTAGGTTAGGTTAGGTTAGGTTAGGTTAGGTTAGGTTAGGTTAGGTTAGGTTAGGTTAGGTTAGGTTAGGTTAGGTTAGGTTAGGTTAGGTTAGGTTAGGTTAGGTTAGGTTAGGTTAGGTTAGGTTAGGTTAGGTTAGGTTAGGTTAGGTTAGGTTAGGTTAGGTTAGGTTAGGTTAGGTTAGGTTAGGTTAGGTTAGGTTAGGTTAGGTTAGGTTAGGTTAGGTTAGGTTAGGTTAGGTTAGGTTAGGTTAGGTTAGGTTAGGTTAGGTTAGGTTAGGTTAGGTTAGGTTAGGTTAGGTTAGGTTAGGTTAGGTTAGGTTAGGTTAGGTTAGGTTAGGTTAGGTTAGGTTAGGTTAGGTTAGGTTAGGTTAGGTTAGGTTAGGTTAGGTTAGGTTAGGTTAGGTTAGGTTAGGTTAGGTTAGGTTAGGTTAGGTTAGGTTAGGTTAGGTTAGGTTAGGTTAGGTTAGGTTAGGTTAGGTTAGGTTAGGTTAGGTTAGGTTTTTTTTTTTTTTTGAGTAAGAACATTAAAGAGTAATAATGTTCTCGCGGCGCTTTCGGTTTACACCGCGAGGCATCACTTATTTAATTTGGGGCACTATTGAGTTACATTGAAGAAATTTAAGAAATTCGGTGATCATTTGTTGATGTTGAACGAATTGTTGTTTAATTAGTGGAGTTATTGTTAAAGTTTTTGAGGGTATTAACTATATTGGTGACTAAGTTGTTGAAAGTTTGTGCCGTGGTTTCTTTGGTTATTATGTCGCTAGGATTGTAAGGGTTTATATTGAATATGCGAGAGGCAACTTCATGTTCGTTACGTAGGGTGGAGTAGCGAGGACATGATTCCAGTAAGTGTTGCCAGCTTTGTGTTGATGTTCCGTCGCAAGGGCAAGTATAGTCACTTGTGATTTTGAAGCGATGCAAGTATTCCTTGTGAAATCCGTGGTTGGTTAAGTACTGAGTGACAGCGAATGAGGGTTTGATCGAGCAAAGAAATTCGAGTAGAGAAGAGTGAGTGGGAAAAAGAGATTTGGTGTACTGAGCGGTATCTGGGTTTTCGTAGAAGTTACGAGAAGCTGAGGAACAGTCAATTTTGTTCGAGTACTTGACATGACTGATGGGTACAGCATAGTAGTCGGGAGTCCTGTGGAGGTTTGCCGCGGCTTTAGCTGCCGTGTCGGCCTGCTCATTGCCGCCGAATCCCACATGGGCCTTGACCCATGCAAATTCGACAATTTGCCCAGCAGTGAGTGCTCTGGACAGGCTCCGATGGATAGCGACAGCAAATGGGTTGTGACTGTTGCGGTTGGAAAGTTCAGTGAGGCCCGATTTGCTGTCGGAGAGGATGAGGGTGTTGGGGATGTGGTTATCCAGGACGAAATTGCAGGCCTCTTTGATGGCCAACATTTCCGCCTGGAAGACGGAACAGCAGTCGTGAAGTTTGTACTTCGCTACCGTCGTCCGTCTCCCAGACGGGTCGAACACGACGAAGGCAGCGCCCACAAGATTATCGTGTTTGCTCCCATCCGTGTAGATTTTCCAGGAGGTGGCCACAGTTTCAATATTAGGGAGCCCAAGAAAGTCATCTAATGAGGAGATTTCCTCGAAGTGGATTCCAATTCTTTTGGAGGGATGCAAGAGATCTGCCGGAACGCTGAGCTTCTCAACTGGGATGTCGTCAGGCAATTGCGCAGTGACTCCCAGGAGTTTTGATCGTTCAACGTTCGCGACAGCTTCGACTTTGTCGGGTAGAGGGACGAGTTGGGCTAGTGAAATTGAGGCAGTCGTGCTGACCGTGCGGAAGCCCTGAATAATTTTGATGGCGAACTGTCTCTGCAAGGACAGTAGTTTCCTGACAATGTATCCGAACCGAAGGGCGGGGGACCAGATAGCTGCACCATAACAAACTATCGGCTCGATGACCATCGAGTAGATGATTCGGACGTTCTCAGGATTGATTCCCCAAGTTGGCCTAATGAATAGGCATAATTTGTTGTGAAGCCTCTGGACTTTCTCGACAATTGAGTCGACGTGCTTGGTGAAGGTGAGCCGTTTATCAATGATGATGCCCAAGTACTTAATCTGGTCGACGAAAGTCAGTTGTTGGGACTTCATTTTGAGGTGACACTTGGTAGCGCGCGGGGTGAAGGCGATAGCCTGAGTTTTATCCGGGCCAAACTCAAGTTTGACTCCTTCACCCCAGTCATAGATGAGTTGAAGTGCCGTATTGACGCTGCCCTCAAGGACCGCGACGTCGCGGTTGTGAGCTACCAGTAGGACGTCATCCGCGTATGCTTGAAGGCTGCATCCATCAGGCATTGGTGTGAGTAGGAGTTTATCCAGCACCAAGTTCCAAAGTGTGGGGCCGATGACAGAGCCCTGGATACACCCTCGTGTCATGGACTTCTGGACCTTGATGTCGGCGAAGTTAATGTGCACCTCTCTGTCCCCGATATAGCTAAGGAGGAGTCCGTAGAGGTTGCCAGGGCAGTCGGTGTCCCTCAGTCTACCAAATATGGCCGGCCACCAGGCTCGGTCAAAGGCGGCTTTGATATCCAGAGAGACCGCGACCACCTGCTCCCTCGCAGACTTGGCCGCCCTAATGATATCAATGGCGTTTGAGATAGCCATGACTGTGGAGGTCTGTGTCTTAAAGCCGTATTGTTGGGTTGGCGATGCGTCGTTGACTTGTAGATGGTAGGTGAGTCTGTTGTTGATCAGACGCTCCAGCAGTTTGCCAAAGACGTTAATCAGTCCAATTGGTCTGAAACTGGATAGTGAGCCGTACTCCGGCTTGCCAGGCTTGGGGATGATCTTTGCCATGGCCACCTTCCAAGGCTTGGGAAAGTGTTGTAGCCGGAGACAGCAGTTCACCATGCCAGTGATTGTTTCTGGGAACCATTGTGCGACCCAATAGCAGATGTCTGCCGTAAGGTGGTCAGTGCCGGGCGCTCTCTTCGGGTTCATTCCCTGGAGAGCGTCCAGAATTTCCTCCAAGGTGAAGGCAGGATCTGAAGGGGTACGTAGCGGCTTGTTCATGTCCCTTCGGAGCCCAACTTGAAAGTCGGTTTGGTCAGGGGTATCGTCGGGGTAAAATTGATTAAGGAGAGCCAGAGCCGTGCCATTGGAGTCACCCGTGTACGTGCCGTCCTCGAGGCGGAGGGTGGCGGGAGCCTGTGCGATCGGTCGGGTCTTGATAATGCGGTTCGTGACCGACCAGACGTCCTCCCTCTTTTGTCTACTGCAGAATTCCCTGAAGTGCTCAGTGGCAGCAGAACAAAAGGCATCAGAGTATTCACGTCTGAGTCGGTCACGTTCCTCTATCAGCTGTTGAAGTGGGCGATTGCGGCGGACGGCCTTGGAGAGCCTGTGGTGGTTTTTAATGACCGCCTTTTTGAGCTTGTCCAATTCCGCGCTCCACCAGGGCGCGCGCTGAGACGGACGGGTGGCCCTCGGAAGCAGCTCGTCACAGGTCGACTGGATGGATGAGGTGAATGTCTCGACAAATTCATCCAAATCGTCCGCGACCATGCCGTTGAAATTAGGATTTGAAGGAAGATGCCGATCCATCTCCGCGACGAACCGCTCCCGAAGAGCCTCCCATTTGACATTGTTAGTAGAGTACCTATAAGTAGAAAGCTTAAGATTTTTGACAGGTCTGCCGATGCCCAATGAAGCGATGAAGCGAATGGCGCTATGGTCCGAGGAAGGGCAGATGCTAGGGTCGACCCTCCAGTCCGCAACTCCGACGCAAGTGTTGCTAACAAGCGTGAGATCGACTATTGAGTCGCGAGGAACTCCGCGAGCGACCGAGTGGTAGGTCGGAGTGTCGCCGATGTTGCACACTGTGAGGTCACGGGCTATGACTAGATTGGAGACCTCCATACCGCGGCTGTTGTTTGACTTTGAGCCCCAGAAGGCGTGCCACCCGTTAAAGTCCCCACTGATGACGTGTCTGGAGTCAGCAGTTTGGATGAGGAATTGCTCTAGTTTATTGAGTGTGTTGTGCACGTCAACTCGGGGCTCAACGTAGACTGATACGAGGTACACATCGTTCTGGGACCGGTCTCTGATGCGGACAATGCAAAGGTTGGAGTTGCTGTACTCCGAGATCCCCAAAGTTGAGGCAAAGCCCTCACGGACCAAGATTGCTGCCCTGACAGGGCGACCAGAGTGAAATTGATGAGTTGTAAAACCGGAGAAAGATTTGAGAAGTTCAGTGTTAGAAGTGTAAGGTTCAACTACAAACGCGACATGACAATCAGAAATGGTGAGATGATGGCTGAGTTCGTGATTGGCATTACGACTATGGTTTATGTTAATTTGTGTGCAAATGAGATTAAAAGAAGATGAAGGGGATGGATTATTGAGAGTCCTAGTTGTCATAATTGGTGCGAGAAGAAATGGTGTAGAGCATGTGGGAGATTCGAGGGCAATGGGAGGATGTGGCGCTGTGGTTATGTATGGATTGTGAATTGTTTGTTTTTGCGTGTTCTACGCAATTGTAGCAGCGGACTTTGTCAGCGTGCTTTTTGTCTGGGCAGGCGCGGAACTCATGACCGGGGAGGGAGCAGTGGGAGCATATTGTAACCTGGCGGTCACATCGTGCCTTAGTGTGGCCGAATTGTAGGCACTTGTAGCACTGTAGGAGGGGGATATAGTTTTCGGTTAGGTTAGGTTAGGTTAGGTTAGGTTAGGTTAGGTTAGGTTAGGTTAGGTTAGGTTAGGTTAGGTTAGGTTAGGTTAGGTTAGGTTAGGTTAGGTTAGGTTAGGTTAGGTTAGGTTAGGTTAGGTTAGGTTAGGTTAGGTTAGGTTAGGTTAGGTTAGGTTAGGTTAGGTTAGGTTAGGTTAGGTTAGGTTAGGTTAGGTTAGGTTAGGTTAGGTTAGGTTAGGTTAGGTTAGGTTAGGTTAGGTTAGGTTAGGTTAGGTTAGGTTAGGTTAGGTTAGGTTAGGTTAGGTTAGGTTAGGTTAGGTTAGGTTAGGTTAGGTTAGGTTAGGTTAGGTTAGGTTAGGTTAGGTTAGGTTAGGTTAGGTTAGGTTAGGTTAGGTTAGGTTAGGTTAGGTTAGGTTAGGTTAGGTTAGGTTAGGTTAGGTTAGGTTAGGTTAGGTTAGGTTAGGTTAGGTTAGGTTAGGTTAGGTTAGGTTAGGTTAGGTTAGGTTAGGTTAGGTTAGGTTAGGTTAGGTTAGGTTAGGTTAGGTTAGGTTAGGTTAGGTTAGGTTAGGTTAGGTTAGGTTAGGTTAGGTTAGGTTAGGTTAGGTTAGGTTAGGTTAGGTTAGGTTAGGTTAGGTTAGGTTAGGTTAGGTTAGGTTAGGTTAGGTTAGGTTAGGTTAGGTTAGGTTAGGTTAGGTTAGGTTAGGTTAGGTTAGGTTAGGTTAGGTTAGGTTAGGTTAGGTTAGGTTAGGTTAGGTTAGGTTAGGTTAGGTTAGGTTAGGTTAGGTTAGGTTAGGTTAGGTTAGGTTAGGTTAGGTTAGGTTAGGTTAGGTTAGGTTAGGTTAGGTTAGGTTAGGTTAGGTTAGGTTAGGTTAGGTTAGGTTAGGTTAGGTTAGGTTAGGTTAGGTTAGGTTAGGTTAGGTTAGGTTAGGTTAGGTTAGGTTAGGTTAGGTTAGGTTAGGTTAGGTTAGGTTAGGTTAGGTTAGGTTAGGTTAGGTTAGGTTAGGTTAGGTTAGGTTAGGTTAGGTTAGGTTAGGTTAGGTTAGGTTAGGTTAGGTTAGGTTAGGTTAGGTTAGGTTAGGTTAGGTTAGGTTAGGTTAGGTTAGGTTAGGTTAGGTTAGGTTAGGTTAGGTTAGGTTAGGTTAGGTTAGGTTAGGTTAGGTTAGGTTAGGTTAGGTTAGGTTAGGTTAGGTTAGGTTAGGTTAGGTTAGGTTAGGTTAGGTTAGGTTAGGTTAGGTTAGGTTAGGTTAGGTTAGGTTAGGTTAGGTTAGGTTAGGTTAGGTTAGGTTAGGTTAGGTTAGGTTAGGTTAGGTTAGGTTAGGTTAGGTTAGGTTAGGTTAGGTTAGGTTAGGTTAGGTTAGGTTAGGTTAGGTTAGGTTAGGTTAGGTTAGGTTAGGTTAGGTTAGGTTAGGTTAGGTTAGGTTAGGTTAGGTTAGGTTAGGTTAGGTTAGGTTAGGTTAGGTTAGGTTAGGTTAGGTTAGGTTAGGTTAGGTTAGGTTAGGTTAGGTTAGGTTAGGTTAGGTTAGGTTAGGTTAGGTTAGGTTAGGTTAGGTTAGGTTAGGTTAGGTTAGGTTAGGTTAGGTTAGGTTAGGTTAGGTTAGGTTAGGTTAGGTTAGGTTAGGTTAGGTTAGGTTAGGTTAGGTTAGGTTAGGTTAGGTTAGGTTAGGTTAGGTTAGGTTAGGTTAGGTTAGGTTAGGTTAGGTTAGGTTAGGTTAGGTTAGGTTAGGTTAGGTTAGGTTAGGTTAGGTTAGGTTAGGTTAGGTTAGGTTAGGTTAGGTTAGGTTAGGTTAGGTTAGGTTAGGTTAGGTTAGGTTAGGTTAGGTTAGGTTAGGTTAGGTTAGGTTAGGTTAGGTTAGGTTAGGTTAGGTTAGGTTAGGTTAGGTTAGGTTAGGTTAGGTTAGGTTAGGTTAGGTTAGGTTAGGTTAGGTTAGGTTAGGTTAGGTTAGGTTAGGTTAGGTTAGGTTAGGTTAGGTTAGGTTAGGTTAGGTTAGGTTAGGTTAGGTTAGGTTAGGTTAGGTTAGGTTAGGTTAGGTTAGGTTAGGTTAGGTTAGGTTAGGTTAGGTTAGGTTAGGTTAGGTTAGGTTAGGTTAGGTTAGGTTAGGTTAGGTTAGGTTAGGTTAGGTTAGGTTAGGTTAGGTTAGGTTAGGTTAGGTTAGGTTAGGTTAGGTTAGGTTAGGTTAGGTTAGGTTAGGTTAGGTTAGGTTAGGTTAGGTTAGGTTAGGTTAGGTTAGGTTAGGTTAGGTTAGTTAGGTTAGGTTAGGTTAGGTTAGGTTAGGTTAGGTTAGGTTAGGTTAGGTTAGGTTAGGTTAGGTTAGGTTAGGTTAGGTTAGGTTAGGTTAGGTTAGGTTAGGTTAGGTTAGGTTAGGTTAGGTTAGGTTAGGTTAGGTTAGGTTAGGTTAGGTTAGGTTAGGTTAGGTTAGGTTAGGTTAGGTTAGGTTAGGTTAGGTTAGGTTAGGTTAGGTTAGGTTAGGTTAGGTTAGGTTAGGTTAGGTTAGGTTAGGTTAGGTTAGGTTAGGTTAGGTTAGGTTAGGTTAGGTTAGGTTAGGTTAGGTTAGGTTAGGTTAGGTTAGGTTAGGTTAGGTTAGGTTAGGTTAGGTTAGGTTAGGTTAGGTTAGGTTAGGTTAGGTTAGGTTAGGTTAGGTTAGGTTAGGTTAGGTTAGGTTAGGTTAGGTTAGGTTAGGTTAGGTTAGGTTAGGTTAGGTTAGGTTAGGTTAGGTTAGGTTAGGTTAGGTTAGGTTAGGTTAGGTTAGGTTAGGTTAGGTTAGGTTAGGTTAGGTTAGGTTAGGTTAGGTTAGGTTAGGTTAGGTTAGGTTAGGTTAGGTTAGGTTAGGTTAGGTTAGGTTAGGTTAGGTTAGGTTAGGTTAGGTTAGGTTAGGTTAGGTTAGGTTAGGTTAGGTTAGGTTAGGTTAGGTTAGGTTAGGTTAGGTTAGGTTAGGTTAGGTTAGGTTAGGTTAGGTTAGGTTAGGTTAGGTTAGGTTAGGTTAGGTTAGGTTAGGTTAGGTTAGGTTAGGTTAGGTTAGGTTAGGTTAGGTTAGGTTAGGTTAGGTTAGGTTAGGTTAGGTTAGGTTAGGTTAGGTTAGGTTAGGTTAGGTTAGGTTAGGTTAGGTTAGGTTAGGTTAGGTTAGGTTAGGTTAGGTTAGGTTAGGTTAGGTTAGGTTAGGTTAGGTTAGGTTAGGTTAGGTTAGGTTAGGTTAGGTTAGGTTAGGTTAGGTTAGGTTAGGTTAGGTTAGGTTAGGTTAGGTTAGGTTAGGTTAGGTTAGGTTAGGTTAGGTTAGGTTAGGTTAGGTTAGGTTAGGTTAGGTTAGGTTAGGTTAGGTTAGGTTAGGTTAGGTTAGGTTAGGTTAGGTTAGGTTAGGTTAGGTTAGGTTAGGTTAGGTTAGGTTAGGTTAGGTTAGGTTAGGTTAGGTTAGGTTAGGTTAGGTTAGGTTAGGTTAGGTTAGGTTAGGTTAGGTTAGGTTAGGTTAGGTTAGGTTAGGTTAGGTTAGGTTAGGTTAGGTTAGGTTAGGTTAGGTTAGGTTAGGTTAGGTTAGGTTAGGTTAGGTTAGGTTAGGTTAGGTTAGGTTAGGTTAGGTTAGGTTAGGTTAGGTTAGGTTAGGTTAGGTTAGGTTAGGTTAGGTTAGGTTAGGTTAGGTTAGGTTAGGTTAGGTTAGGTTAGGTTAGGTTAGGTTAGGTTAGGTTAGGTTAGGTTAGGTTAGGTTAGGTTAGGTTAGGTTAGGTTAGGTTAGGTTAGGTTAGGTTAGGTTAGGTTAGGTTAGGTTAGGTTAGGTTAGGTTAGGTTAGGTTAGGTTAGGTTAGGTTAGGTTAGGTTAGGTTAGGTTAGGTTAGGTTAGGTTAGGTTAGGTTAGGTTAGGTTAGGTTAGGTTAGGTTAGGTTAGGTTAGGTTAGGTTAGGTTAGGTTAGGTTAGGTTAGGTTAGGTTAGGTTAGGTTAGGTTAGGTTAGGTTAGGTTAGGTTAGGTTAGGTTAGGTTAGGTTAGGTTAGGTTAGGTTAGGTTAGGTTAGGTTAGGTTAGGTTAGGTTAGGTTAGGTTAGGTTAGGTTAGGTTAGGTTAGGTTAGGTTAGGTTAGGTTAGGTTAGGTTAGGTTAGGTTAGGTTAGGTTAGGTTAGGTTAGGTTAGGTTAGGTTAGGTTAGGTTAGGTTAGGTTAGGTTAGGTTAGGTTAGGTTAGGTTAGGTTAGGTTAGGTTAGGTTAGGTTAGGTTAGGTTAGGTTAGGTTAGGTTAGGTTAGGTTAGGTTAGGTTAGGTTAGGTTAGGTTAGGTTAGGTTAGGTTAGGTTAGGTTAGGTTAGGTTAGGTTAGGTTAGGTTAGGTTAGGTTAGGTTAGGTTAGGTTAGGTTAGGTTAGGTTAGGTTAGGTTAGGTTAGGTTAGGTTAGGTTAGGTTAGGTTAGGTTAGGTTAGGTTAGGTTAGGTTAGGTTAGGTTAGGTTAGGTTAGGTTAGGTTAGGTTAGGTTAGGTTAGGTTAGGTTAGGTTAGGTTAGGTTAGGTTAGGTTAGGTTAGGTTAGGTTAGGTTAGGTTAGGTTAGGTTAGGTTAGGTTAGGTTAGGTTAGGTTAGGTTAGGTTAGGTTAGGTTAGGTTAGGTTAGGTTAGGTTAGGTTAGGTTAGGTTAGGTTAGGTTAGGTTAGGTTAGGTTAGGTTAGGTTAGGTTAGGTTAGGTTAGGTTAGGTTAGGTTAGGTTAGGTTAGGTTAGGTTAGGTTAGGTTAGGTTAGGTTAGGTTAGGTTAGGTTAGGTTAGGTTAGGTTAGGTTAGGTTAGGTTAGGTTAGGTTAGGTTAGGTTAGGTTAGGTTAGGTTAGGTTAGGTTAGGTTAGGTTAGGTTAGGTTAGGTTAGGTTAGGTTAGGTTAGGTTAGGTTAGGTTAGGTTAGGTTAGGTTAGGTTAGGTTAGGTTAGGTTAGGTTAGGTTAGGTTAGGTTAGGTTAGGTTAGGTTAGGTTAGGTTAGGTTAGGTTAGGTTAGGTTAGGTTAGGTTAGGTTAGGTTAGGTTAGGTTAGGTTAGGTTAGGTTAGGTTAGGTTAGGTTAGGTTAGGTTAGGTTAGGTTAGGTTAGGTTAGGTTAGGTTAGGTTAGGTTAGGTTAGGTTAGGTTAGGTTAGGTTAGGTTAGGTTAGGTTAGGTTAGGTTAGGTTAGGTTAGGTTAGGTTAGGTTAGGTTAGGTTAGGTTAGGTTAGGTTAGGTTAGGTTAGGTTAGGTTAGGTTAGGTTAGGTTAGGTTAGGTTAGGTTAGGTTAGGTTAGGTTAGGTTAGGTTAGGTTAGGTTAGGTTAGGTTAGGTTAGGTTAGGTTAGGTTAGGTTAGGTTAGGTTAGGTTAGGTTAGGTTAGGTTAGGTTAGGTTAGGTTAGGTTAGGTTAGGTTAGGTTAGGTTAGGTTAGGTTAGGTTAGGTTAGGTTAGGTTAGGTTAGGTTAGGTTAGGTTAGGTTAGGTTAGGTTAGGTTAGGTTAGGTTAGGTTAGGTTAGGTTAGGTTAGGTTAGGTTAGGTTAGGTTAGGTTAGGTTAGGTTAGGTTAGGTTAGGTTAGGTTAGGTTAGGTTAGGTTAGGTTAGGTTAGGTTAGGTTAGGTTAGGTTAGGTTAGGTTAGGTTAGGTTAGGTTAGGTTAGGTTAGGTTAGGTTAGGTTAGGTTAGGTTAGGTTAGGTTAGGTTAGGTTAGGTTAGGTTAGGTTAGGTTAGGTTAGGTTAGGTTAGGTTAGGTTAGGTTAGGTTAGGTTAGGTTAGGTTAGGTTAGGTTAGGTTAGGTTAGGTTAGGTTAGGTTAGGTTAGGTTAGGTTAGGTTAGGTTAGGTTAGGTTAGGTTAGGTTAGGTTAGGTTAGGTTAGGTTAGGTTAGGTTAGGTTAGGTTAGGTTAGGTTAGGTTAGGTTAGGTTAGGTTAGGTTAGGTTAGGTTAGGTTAGGTTAGGTTAGGTTAGGTTAGGTTAGGTTAGGTTAGGTTAGGTTAGGTTAGGTTAGGTTAGGTTAGGTTAGGTTAGGTTAGGTTAGGTTAGGTTAGGTTAGGTTAGGTTAGGTTAGGTTAGGTTAGGTTAGGTTAGGTTAGGTTAGGTTAGGTTAGGTTAGGTTAGGTTAGGTTAGGTTAGGTTAGGTTAGGTTAGGTTAGGTTAGGTTAGGTTAGGTTAGGTTAGGTTAGGTTAGGTTAGGTTAGGTTAGGTTAGGTTAGGTTAGGTTAGGTTAGGTTAGGTTAGGTTAGGTTAGGTTAGGTTAGGTTAGGTTAGGTTAGGTTAGGTTAGGTTAGGTTAGGTTAGGTTAGGTTAGGTTAGGTTAGGTTAGGTTAGGTTAGGTTAGGTTAGGTTAGGTTAGGTTAGGTTAGGTTAGGTTAGGTTAGGTTAGGTTAGGTTAGGTTAGGTTAGGTTAGGTTAGGTTAGGTTAGGTTAGGTTAGGTTAGGTTAGGTTAGGTTAGGTTAGGTTAGGTTAGGTTAGGTTAGGTTAGGTTAGGTTAGGTTAGGTTAGGTTAGGTTAGGTTAGGTTAGGTTAGGTTAGGTTAGGTTAGGTTAGGTTAGGTTAGGTTAGGTTAGGTTAGGTTAGGTTAGGTTAGGTTAGGTTAGGTTAGGTTAGGTTAGGTTAGGTTAGGTTAGGTTAGGTTAGGTTAGGTTAGGTTAGGTTAGGTTAGGTTAGGTTAGGTTAGGTTAGGTTAGGTTAGGTTAGGTTAGGTTAGGTTAGGTTAGGTTAGGTTAGGTTAGGTTAGGTTAGGTTAGGTTAGGTTAGGTTAGGTTAGGTTAGGTTAGGTTAGGTTAGGTTAGTAGTTAGGTTAGGTTAGGTTAGGTTAGGTTAGGTTAGGTTAGGTTAGGTTAGGTTAGGTTAGGTTAGGTTAGGTTAGGTTAGGTTAGGTTAGGTTAGGTTAGGTTAGGTTAGGTTAGGTTAGGTTAGGTTAGGTTAGGTTAGGTTAGGTTAGGTTAGGTTAGGTTAGGTTAGGTTAGGTTAGGTTAGGTTAGGTTAGGTTAGGTTAGGTTAGGTTAGGTTAGGTTAGGTTAGGTTAGGTTAGGTTAGGTTAGGTTAGGTTAGGTTAGGTTAGGTTAGGTTAGGTTAGGTTAGGTTAGGTTAGGTTAGGTTAGGTTAGGTTAGGTTAGGTTAGTTAGGTTAGGTTAGGTTAGGTTAGGTTAGGTTAGGTTAGGTTAGGTTAGGTTAGGTTAGGTTAGGTTAGGTTAGGTTAGGTTAGGTTAGGTTAGGTTAGGTTAGTTAGGTTAGGTTAGGTTAGGTTAGGTTAGGTTAGGTTAGGTTAGGTTAGGTTAGGTTAGGTTAGGTTAGGTTAGGTTAGGTTAGGTTAGGTTAGGTTAGGTTAGGTTAGGTTAGGTTAGGTTAGGTTAGGTTAGGTTAGGTTAGGTTAGGTTAGGTTAGGTTAGGTTAGGTTAGGTTAGGTTAGGTTAGGTTAGGTTAGGTTAGGTTAGGTTAGGTTAGGTTAGGTTAGGTTAGGTTAGGTTAGGTTAGGTTAGGTTAGGTTAGGTTAGGTTAGGTTAGGTTAGGTTAGGTTAGGTTAGGTTAGGTTAGGTTAGGTTAGGTTAGGTTAGGTTAGGTTAGGTTAGGTTAGGTTAGGTTAGGTTAGGTTAGGTTAGGTTAGGTTAGGTTAGGTTAGGTTAGGTTAGGTTAGGTTAGGTTAGGTTAGGTTAGGTTAGGTTAGGTTAGGTTAGGTTAGGTTAGGTTAGGTTAGGTTAGGTTAGGTTAGGTTAGGTTAGGTTAGGTTAGGTTAGGTTAGGTTAGGTTAGGTTAGGTTAGGTTAGGTTAGGTTAGGTTAGGTTAGGTTAGGTTAGGTTAGGTTAGGTTAGGTTAGGTTAGGTTAGGTTAGGTTAGGTTAGGTTAGGTTAGGTTAGGTTAGGTTAGGTTAGGTTAGGTTAGGTTAGGTTAGGTTAGGTTAGGTTAGGTTAGGTTAGGTTAGGTTAGGTTAGGTTAGGTTAGGTTAGGTTAGGTTAGGTTAGGTTAGGTTAGGTTAGGTTAGGTTAGGTTAGGTTAGGTTAGGTTAGGTTAGGTTAGGTTAGGTTAGGTTAGGTTAGGTTAGGTTAGGTTAGGTTAGGTTAGGTTAGGTTAGGTTAGGTTAGGTTAGGTTAGGTTAGGTTAGGTTAGGTTAGGTTAGGTTAGGTTAGGTTAGGTTAGGTTAGGTTAGGTTAGGTTAGGTTAGGTTAGGTTAGGTTAGGTTAGGTTAGGTTAGGTTAGGTTAGGTTAGGTTAGGTTAGGTTAGGTTAGGTTAGGTTAGGTTAGGTTAGGTTAGGTTAGGTTAGGTTAGGTTAGGTTAGGTTAGGTTAGGTTAGGTTAGGTTAGGTTAGGTTAGGTTAGGTTAGGTTAGGTTAGGTTAGGTTAGGTTAGGTTAGGTTAGGTTAGGTTAGGTTAGGTTAGGTTAGGTTAGGTTAGGTTAGGTTAGGTTAGGTTAGGTTAGGTTAGGTTAGGTTAGGTTAGGTTAGGTTAGGTTAGGTTAGGTTAGGTTAGGTTAGGTTAGGTTAGGTTAGGTTAGGTTAGGTTAGGTTAGGTTAGGTTAGGTTAGGTTAGGTTAGGTTAGGTTAGGTTAGGTTAGGTTAGGTTAGGTTAGGTTAGGTTAGGTTAGGTTAGGTTAGGTTAGGTTAGGTTAGGTTAGGTTAGGTTAGGTTAGGTTAGGTTAGGTTAGGTTAGGTTAGGTTAGGTTAGGTTAGGTTAGGTTAGGTTAGGTTAGGTTAGGTTAGGTTAGGTTAGGTTAGGTTAGGTTAGGTTAGGTTAGGTTAGGTTAGGTTAGGTTAGGTTAGGTTAGGTTAGGTTAGGTTAGGTTAGGTTAGGTTAGGTTAGGTTAGGTTAGGTTAGGTTAGGTTAGGTTAGGTTAGGTTAGGTTAGGTTAGGTTAGGTTAGGTTAGGTTAGGTTAGGTTAGGTTAGGTTAGGTTAGGTTAGGTTAGGTTAGGTTAGGTTAGGTTAGGTTAGGTTAGGTTAGGTTAGGTTAGGTTAGGTTAGGTTAGGTTAGGTTAGGTTAGGTTAGGTTAGGTTAGGTTAGGTTAGGTTAGGTTAGGTTAGGTTAGGTTAGGTTAGGTTAGGTTAGGTTAGGTTAGGTTAGGTTAGGTTAGGTTAGGTTAGGTTAGGTTAGGTTAGGTTAGGTTAGGTTAGGTTAGGTTAGGTTAGGTTAGGTTAGGTTAGGTTAGGTTAGGTTAGGTTAGGTTAGGTTAGGTTAGGTTAGGTTAGGTTAGGTTAGGTTAGGTTAGGTTAGGTTAGGTTAGGTTAGGTTAGGTTAGGTTAGGTTAGGTTAGGTTAGGTTAGGTTAGGTTAGGTTAGGTTAGGTTAGGTTAGGTTAGGTTAGGTTAGGTTAGGTTAGGTTAGGTTAGGTTAGGTTAGGTTAGGTTAGGTTAGGTTAGGTTAGGTTAGGTTAGGTTAGGTTAGGTTAGGTTAGGTTAGGTTAGGTTAGGTTAGGTTAGGTTAGGTTAGGTTAGGTTAGGTTAGGTTAGGTTAGGTTAGGTTAGGTTAGGTTAGGTTAGGTTAGGTTAGGTTAGGTTAGGTTAGGTTAGGTTAGGTTAGGTTAGGTTAGGTTAGGTTAGGTTAGTTAGGTTAGGTTAGGTTAGGTTAGGTTAGGTTAGGTTAGGTTAGGTTAGGTTAGGTTAGGTTAGGTTAGGTTAGGTTAGGTTAGGTTAGGTTAGGTTAGGTTAGGTTAGGTTAGGTTAGGTTAGGTTAGGTTAGGTTAGGTTAGGTTAGGTTAGGTTAGGTTAGGTTAGGTTAGGTTAGGTTAGGTTAGGTTAGGTTAGGTTAGGTTAGGTTAGGTTAGGTTAGGTTAGGTTAGGTTAGGTTAGGTTAGGTTAGGTTAGGTTAGGTTAGGTTAGGTTAGGTTAGGTTAGGTTAGGTTAGGTTAGGTTAGGTTAGGTTAGGTTAGGTTAGGTTAGGTTAGGTTAGGTTAGGTTAGGTTAGGTTAGGTTAGGTTAGGTTAGGTTAGGTTAGGTTAGGTTAGGTTAGGTTAGGTTAGGTTAGGTTAGGTTAGGTTAGGTTAGGTTAGGTTAGGTTAGGTTAGGTTAGGTTAGGTTAGGTTAGGTTAGGTTAGGTTAGGTTAGGTTAGGTTAGGTTAGGTTAGGTTAGGTTAGGTTAGGTTAGGTTAGGTTAGGTTAGGTTAGGTTAGGTTAGGTTAGGTTAGGTTAGGTTAGGTTAGGTTAGGTTAGGTTAGGTTAGGTTAGGTTAGGTTAGGTTAGGTTAGGTTAGGTTAGGTTAGGTTAGGTTAGGTTAGGTTAGGTTAGGTTAGGTTAGGTTAGGTTAGGTTAGGTTAGGTTAGGTTAGGTTAGGTTAGGTTAGGTTAGGTTAGGTTAGGTTAGGTTAGGTTAGGTTAGGTTAGGTTAGGTTAGGTTAGGTTAGGTTAGGTTAGGTTAGGTTAGGTTAGGTTAGGTTAGGTTAGGTTAGGTTAGGTTAGGTTAGGTTAGGTTAGGTTAGGTTAGGTTAGGTTAGGTTAGGTTAGGTTAGGTTAGGTTAGGTTAGGTTAGGTTAGGTTAGGTTAGGTTAGGTTAGGTTAGGTTAGGTTAGGTTAGGTTAGGTTAGGTTAGGTTAGGTTAGGTTAGGTTAGGTTAGGTTAGGTTAGGTTAGGTTAGGTTAGGTTAGGTTAGGTTAGGTTAGGTTAGGTTAGGTTAGGTTAGGTTAGGTTAGGTTAGGTTAGGTTAGGTTAGGTTAGGTTAGGTTAGGTTAGGTTAGGTTAGGTTAGGTTAGGTTAGGTTAGGTTAGGTTAGGTTAGGTTAGGTTAGGTTAGGTTAGGTTAGGTTAGGTTAGGTTAGGTTAGGTTAGGTTAGGTTAGGTTAGGTTAGGTTAGGTTAGGTTAGGTTAGGTTAGGTTAGGTTAGGTTAGGTTAGGTTAGGTTAGGTTAGGTTAGGTTAGGTTAGGTTAGGTTAGGTTAGGTTAGGTTAGGTTAGGTTAGGTTAGGTTAGGTTAGGTTAGGTTAGGTTAGGTTAGGTTAGGTTAGGTTAGGTTAGGTTAGGTTAGGTTAGGTTAGGTTAGGTTAGGTTAGGTTAGGTTAGGTTAGGTTAGGTTAGGTTAGGTTAGGTTAGGTTAGGTTAGGTTAGGTTAGGTTAGGTTAGGTTAGGTTAGGTTAGGTTAGGTTAGGTTAGGTTAGGTTAGGTTAGGTTAGGTTAGGTTAGGTTAGGTTAGGTTAGGTTAGGTTAGGTTAGGTTAGGTTAGGTTAGGTTAGGTTAGGTTAGGTTAGGTTAGGTTAGGTTAGGTTAGGTTAGGTTAGGTTAGGTTAGGTTAGGTTAGGTTAGGTTAGGTTAGGTTAGGTTAGGTTAGGTTAGGTTAGGTTAGGTTAGGTTAGGTTAGGTTAGGTTAGGTTAGGTTAGGTTAGGTTAGGTTAGGTTAGGTTAGGTTAGGTTAGGTTAGGTTAGGTTAGGTTAGGTTAGGTTAGGTTAGGTTAGGTTAGGTTAGGTTAGGTTAGGTTAGGTTAGGTTAGGTTAGGTTAGGTTAGGTTAGGTTAGGTTAGGTTAGGTTAGGTTAGGTTAGGTTAGGTTAGGTTAGGTTAGGTTAGGTTAGGTTAGGTTAGGTTAGGTTAGGTTAGGTTAGGTTAGGTTAGGTTAGGTTAGGTTAGGTTAGGTTAGGTTAGGTTAGGTTAGGTTAGGTTAGGTTAGGTTAGGTTAGGTTAGGTTAGGTTAGGTTAGGTTAGGTTAGGTTAGGTTAGGTTAGGTTAGGTTAGGTTAGGTTAGGTTAGGTTAGGTTAGGTTAGGTTAGGTTAGGTTAGGTTAGGTTAGGTTAGGTTAGGTTAGGTTAGGTTAGGTTAGGTTAGGTTAGGTTAGGTTAGGTTAGGTTAGGTTAGGTTAGGTTAGGTTAGGTTAGGTTAGGTTAGGTTAGGTTAGGTTAGGTTAGGTTAGGTTAGGTTAGGTTAGGTTAGGTTAGGTTAGGTTAGGTTAGGTTAGGTTAGGTTAGGTTAGGTTAGGTTAGGTTAGGTTAGGTTAGGTTAGGTTAGGTTAGGTTAGGTTAGGTTAGGTTAGGTTAGGTTAGGTTAGGTTAGGTTAGGTTAGGTTAGGTTAGGTTAGGTTAGGTTAGGTTAGGTTAGGTTAGGTTAGGTTAGGTTAGGTTAGGTTAGGTTAGGTTAGGTTAGGTTAGGTTAGGTTAGGTTAGGTTAGGTTAGGTTAGGTTAGGTTAGGTTAGGTTAGGTTAGGTTAGGTTAGGTTAGGTTAGGTTAGGTTAGGTTAGGTTAGGTTAGGTTAGGTTAGGTTAGGTTAGGTTAGGTTAGGTTAGGTTAGGTTAGGTTAGGTTAGGTTAGGTTAGGTTAGGTTAGGTTAGGTTAGGTTAGGTTAGGTTAGGTTAGGTTAGGTTAGGTTAGGTTAGGTTAGGTTAGGTTAGGTTAGGTTAGGTTAGGTTAGGTTAGGTTAGGTTAGGTTAGGTTAGGTTAGGTTAGGTTAGGTTAGGTTAGGTTAGGTTAGGTTAGGTTAGGTTAGGTTAGGTTAGGTTAGGTTAGGTTAGGTTAGGTTAGGTTAGGTTAGGTTAGGTTAGGTTAGGTTAGGTTAGGTTAGGTTAGGTTAGGTTAGGTTAGGTTAGGTTAGGTTAGGTTAGGTTAGGTTAGGTTAGGTTAGGTTAGGTTAGGTTAGGTTAGGTTAGGTTAGGTTAGGTTAGGTTAGGTTAGGTTAGGTTAGGTTAGGTTAGGTTAGGTTAGGTTAGGTTAGGTTAGGTTAGGTTAGGTTAGGTTAGGTTAGGTTAGGTTAGGTTAGGTTAGGTTAGGTTAGGTTAGGTTAGGTTAGGTTAGGTTAGGTTAGGTTAGGTTAGGTTAGGTTAGGTTAGGTTAGGTTAGGTTAGGTTAGGTTAGGTTAGGTTAGGTTAGGTTAGGTTAGGTTAGGTTAGGTTAGGTTAGGTTAGGTTAGGTTAGGTTAGGTTAGGTTAGGTTAGGTTAGGTTAGGTTAGGTTAGGTTAGGTTAGGTTAGGTTAGGTTAGGTTAGGTTAGGTTAGGTTAGGTTAGGTTAGGTTAGGTTAGGTTAGGTTAGGTTAGGTTAGGTTAGGTTAGGTTAGGTTAGGTTAGGTTAGGTTAGGTTAGGTTAGGTTAGGTTAGGTTAGGTTAGGTTAGGTTAGGTTAGGTTAGGTTAGGTTAGGTTAGGTTAGGTTAGGTTAGGTTAGGTTAGGTTAGGTTAGGTTAGGTTAGGTTAGGTTAGGTTAGGTTAGGTTAGGTTAGGTTAGGTTAGGTTAGGTTAGGTTAGGTTAGGTTAGGTTAGGTTAGGTTAGGTTAGGTTAGGTTAGGTTAGGTTAGGTTAGGTTAGGTTAGGTTAGGTTAGGTTAGGTTAGGTTAGGTTAGGTTAGGTTAGGTTAGGTTAGGTTAGGTTAGGTTAGGTTAGGTTAGGTTAGGTTAGGTTAGGTTAGGTTAGGTTAGGTTAGGTTAGGTTAGGTTAGGTTAGGTTAGGTTAGGTTAGGTTAGGTTAGGTTAGGTTAGGTTAGGTTAGGTTAGGTTAGGTTAGGTTAGGTTAGGTTAGGTTAGGTTAGGTTAGGTTAGGTTAGGTTAGGTTAGGTTAGGTTAGGTTAGGTTAGGTTAGGTTAGGTTAGGTTAGGTTAGGTTAGGTTAGGTTAGGTTAGGTTAGGTTAGGTTAGGTTAGGTTAGGTTAGGTTAGGTTAGGTTAGGTTAGGTTAGGTTAGGTTAGGTTAGGTTAGGTTAGGTTAGGTTAGGTTAGGTTAGGTTAGGTTAGGTTAGGTTAGGTTAGGTTAGGTTAGGTTAGGTTAGGTTAGGTTAGGTTAGGTTAGGTTAGGTTAGGTTAGGTTAGGTTAGGTTAGGTTAGGTTAGGTTAGGTTAGGTTAGGTTAGGTTAGGTTAGGTTAGGTTAGGTTAGGTTAGGTTAGGTTAGGTTAGGTTAGGTTAGGTTAGGTTAGGTTAGGTTAGGTTAGGTTAGGTTAGGTTAGGTTAGGTTAGGTTAGGTTAGGTTAGGTTAGGTTAGGTTAGGTTAGGTTAGGTTAGGTTAGGTTAGGTTAGGTTAGGTTAGGTTAGGTTAGGTTAGGTTAGGTTAGGTTAGGTTAGGTTAGGTTAGGTTAGGTTAGGTTAGGTTAGGTTAGGTTAGGTTAGGTTAGGTTAGGTTAGGTTAGGTTAGGTTAGGTTAGGTTAGGTTAGGTTAGGTTAGGTTAGGTTAGGTTAGGTTAGGTTAGGTTAGGTTAGGTTAGGTTAGGTTAGGTTAGGTTAGGTTAGGTTAGGTTAGGTTAGGTTAGGTTAGGTTAGGTTAGGTTAGGTTAGGTTAGGTTAGGTTAGGTTAGGTTAGGTTAGGTTAGGTTAGGTTAGGTTAGGTTAGGTTAGGTTAGGTTAGGTTAGGTTAGGTTAGGTTAGGTTAGGTTAGGTTAGGTTAGGTTAGGTTAGGTTAGGTTAGGTTAGGTTAGGTTAGGTTAGGTTAGGTTAGGTTAGGTTAGGTTAGGTTAGGTTAGGTTAGGTTAGGTTAGGTTAGGTTAGGTTAGGTTAGGTTAGGTTAGGTTAGGTTAGGTTAGGTTAGGTTAGGTTAGGTTAGGTTAGGTTAGGTTAGGTTAGGTTAGGTTAGGTTAGGTTAGGTTAGGTTAGGTTAGGTTAGGTTAGGTTAGGTTAGGTTAGGTTAGGTTAGGTTAGGTTAGGTTAGGTTAGGTTAGGTTAGGTTAGGTTAGGTTAGGTTAGGTTAGGTTAGGTTAGGTTAGGTTAGGTTAGGTTAGGTTAGGTTAGGTTAGGTTAGGTTAGGTTAGGTTAGGTTAGGTTAGGTTAGGTTAGGTTAGGTTAGGTTAGGTTAGGTTAGGTTAGGTTAGGTTAGGTTAGGTTAGGTTAGGTTAGGTTAGGTTAGGTTAGGTTAGGTTAGGTTAGGTTAGGTTAGGTTAGGTTAGGTTAGGTTAGGTTAGGTTAGGTTAGGTTAGGTTAGGTTAGGTTAGGTTAGGTTAGGTTAGGTTAGGTTAGGTTAGGTTAGGTTAGGTTAGGTTAGGTTAGGTTAGGTTAGGTTAGGTTAGGTTAGGTTAGGTTAGGTTAGGTTAGGTTAGGTTAGGTTAGGTTAGGTTAGGTTAGGTTAGGTTAGGTTAGGTTAGGTTAGGTTAGGTTAGGTTAGGTTAGGTTAGGTTAGGTTAGGTTAGGTTAGGTTAGGTTAGGTTAGGTTAGGTTAGGTTAGGTTAGGTTAGGTTAGGTTAGGTTAGGTTAGGTTAGGTTAGGTTAGGTTAGGTTAGGTTAGGTTAGGTTAGGTTAGGTTAGGTTAGGTTAGGTTAGGTTAGGTTAGGTTAGGTTAGGTTAGGTTAGGTTAGGTTAGGTTAGGTTAGGTTAGGTTAGGTTAGGTTAGGTTAGGTTAGGTTAGGTTAGGTTAGGTTAGGTTAGGTTAGGTTAGGTTAGGTTAGGTTAGGTTAGGTTAGGTTAGGTTAGGTTAGGTTAGGTTAGGTTAGGTTAGGTTAGGTTAGGTTAGGTTAGGTTAGGTTAGGTTAGGTTAGGTTAGGTTAGGTTAGGTTAGGTTAGGTTAGGTTAGGTTAGGTTAGGTTAGGTTAGGTTAGGTTAGGTTAGGTTAGGTTAGGTTAGGTTAGGTTAGGTTAGGTTAGGTTAGGTTAGGTTAGGTTAGGTTAGGTTAGGTTAGGTTAGGTTAGGTTAGGTTAGGTTAGGTTAGGTTAGGTTAGGTTAGGTTAGGTTAGGTTAGGTTAGGTTAGGTTAGGTTAGGTTAGGTTAGGTTAGGTTAGGTTAGGTTAGGTTAGGTTAGGTTAGGTTAGGTTAGGTTAGGTTAGGTTAGGTTAGGTTAGGTTAGGTTAGGTTAGGTTAGGTTAGGTTAGGTTAGGTTAGGTTAGGTTAGGTTAGGTTAGGTTAGGTTAGGTTAGGTTAGGTTAGGTTAGGTTAGGTTAGGTTAGGTTAGGTTAGGTTAGGTTAGGTTAGGTTAGGTTAGGTTAGGTTAGGTTAGGTTAGGTTAGGTTAGGTTAGGTTAGGTTAGGTTAGGTTAGGTTAGGTTAGGTTAGGTTAGGTTAGGTTAGGTTAGGTTAGGTTAGGTTAGGTTAGGTTAGGTTAGGTTAGGTTAGGTTAGGTTAGGTTAGGTTAGGTTAGGTTAGGTTAGGTTAGGTTAGGTTAGGTTAGGTTAGGTTAGGTTAGGTTAGGTTAGGTTAGGTTAGGTTAGGTTAGGTTAGGTTAGGTTAGGTTAGGTTAGGTTAGGTTAGGTTAGGTTAGGTTAGGTTAGGTTAGGTTAGGTTAGGTTAGGTTAGGTTAGGTTAGGTTAGGTTAGGTTAGGTTAGGTTAGGTTAGGTTAGGTTAGGTTAGGTTAGGTTAGGTTAGGTTAGGTTAGGTTAGGTTAGGTTAGGTTAGGTTAGGTTAGGTTAGGTTAGGTTAGGTTAGGTTAGGTTAGGTTAGGTTAGGTTAGGTTAGGTTAGGTTAGGTTAGGTTAGGTTAGGTTAGGTTAGGTTAGGTTAGGTTAGGTTAGGTTAGGTTAGGTTAGGTTAGGTTAGGTTAGGTTAGGTTAGGTTAGGTTAGGTTAGGTTAGGTTAGGTTAGGTTAGGTTAGGTTAGGTTAGGTTAGGTTAGGTTAGGTTAGGTTAGGTTAGGTTAGGTTAGGTTAGGTTAGGTTAGGTTAGGTTAGGTTAGGTTAGGTTAGGTTAGGTTAGGTTAGGTTAGGTTAGGTTAGGTTAGGTTAGGTTAGGTTAGGTTAGGTTAGGTTAGGTTAGGTTAGGTTAGGTTAGGTTAGGTTAGGTTAGGTTAGGTTAGGTTAGGTTAGGTTAGGTTAGGTTAGGTTAGGTTAGGTTAGGTTAGGTTAGGTTAGGTTAGGTTAGGTTAGGTTAGGTTAGGTTAGGTTAGGTTAGGTTAGGTTAGGTTAGGTTAGGTTAGGTTAGGTTAGGTTAGGTTAGGTTAGGTTAGGTTAGGTTAGGTTAGGTTAGGTTAGGTTAGGTTAGGTTAGGTTAGGTTAGGTTAGGTTAGGTTAGGTTAGGTTAGGTTAGGTTAGGTTAGGTTAGGTTAGGTTAGGTTAGGTTAGGTTAGGTTAGGTTAGGTTAGGTTAGGTTAGGTTAGGTTAGGTTAGGTTAGGTTAGGTTAGGTTAGGTTAGGTTAGGTTAGGTTAGGTTAGGTTAGGTTAGGTTAGGTTAGGTTAGGTTAGGTTAGGTTAGGTTAGGTTAGGTTAGGTTAGGTTAGGTTAGGTTAGGTTAGGTTAGGTTAGGTTAGGTTAGGTTAGGTTAGGTTAGGTTAGGTTAGGTTAGGTTAGGTTAGGTTAGGTTAGGTTAGGTTAGGTTAGGTTAGGTTAGGTTAGGTTAGGTTAGGTTAGGTTAGGTTAGGTTAGGTTAGGTTAGGTTAGGTTAGGTTAGGTTAGGTTAGGTTAGGTTAGGTTAGGTTAGGTTAGGTTAGGTTAGGTTAGGTTAGGTTAGGTTAGGTTAGGTTAGGTTAGGTTAGGTTAGGTTAGGTTAGGTTAGGTTAGGTTAGGTTAGGTTAGGTTAGGTTAGGTTAGGTTAGGTTAGGTTAGGTTAGGTTAGGTTAGGTTAGGTTAGGTTAGGTTAGGTTAGGTTAGGTTAGGTTAGGTTAGGTTAGGTTAGGTTAGGTTAGGTTAGGTTAGGTTAGGTTAGGTTAGGTTAGGTTAGGTTAGGTTAGGTTAGGTTAGGTTAGGTTAGGTTAGGTTAGGTTAGGTTAGGTTAGGTTAGGTTAGGTTAGGTTAGGTTAGGTTAGGTTAGGTTAGGTTAGGTTAGGTTAGGTTAGGTTAGGTTAGGTTAGGTTAGGTTAGGTTAGGTTAGGTTAGGTTAGGTTAGGTTAGGTTAGGTTAGGTTAGGTTAGGTTAGGTTAGGTTAGGTTAGGTTAGGTTAGGTTAGGTTAGGTTAGGTTAGGTTAGGTTAGGTTAGGTTAGGTATAGGTTAGGTTAGGTTAGGTTAGGTTAGGTTAGGTTAGGTTAGGTTAGGTTAGGTTAGGTTAGGTTAGGTTAGGTTAGGTTAGGTTAGGTTAGGTTAGGTTAGGTTAGGTTAGGTTAGGTTAGGTTAGGTTAGGTTAGGTTAGGTTAGGTTAGTTAGTTAGGTTAGGTTAGGTAGGTTAGGTTAGGTTAGGTTAGGTTAGGTTAGGTTAGGTTAGGTTAGGTTAGGTTAGGTTAGGTTAGGTTAGGTTAGGTTAGGTTAGTTAGGTTAGGTTAGGTTAGGTTAGGTTAGGTTAGGTTAGGTTAGGTTAGTTAGGTTAGGTTAGTTAGTTAGGTTAGGTTAGGTTAGGTTAGGTTAGGTTGGTTAGGTTAGGTTAGGTTAGGTTAGGTTAGGTTAGGTTAGGTAGGTTAGGTTAGGTTAGGTTAGGTTAGGTTAGGTTAGGTTAGGTTAGGTTAGGTTAGGTTAGGTTAGGTTAGGTTAGGTTAGGTTAGGTTAGTTAGGTTAGGTTAGGTTAGGTTAGGTTAGGTTAGTTAGGTTAGGTTAGGTTAGGTTAGGTTAGGTAGTTAGGTTAGGTTAGGTTAGGTTAGGTAGTTAGGTAGTAGGTTAGTTAGTAGTTAGGTTAGGTTAGGTTAGGTTAGGTTAGGTTAGGTTAGGTTAGGTTAGGTTAGGTTAGGTTAGGTTAGGTTAGGTAGGTTAGTTAGGTTAGGTTAGGTAGTTAGGTTAGGTTAGGTTAGGTTAGGTTAGGTTAGGTTAGGTAGTTAGGTTAGGTTAGGTTAGGTTAGGTTAAGGTTAGGTTAGGTTAGGTTAGGTTAGGTTAGGTTAGGTAGTTAGGTTAGGTTAGGTTAGTTCGGTTAGGTTAGGTTAGGTTAGGTTAGGTTAGGTTAGGTTAGGTTAGGTTAGGTTAGGTTAGGTTAGGTTAGGTTAGGTAGGTTAGGTTAGGTTAGGTTAGGTTAGGTTAGGTTAGGTTAGGTTAGGTTAGGTTAGGTTAGTTAGGTTAGGTTAGGTTAGGTTAGGTTAGGTTAGGTTAGGTTAGGTTAGGTTAGGTTAGGTTAGGTTAGGTTAGTTAGGTTAGGTTAGGTTAGTTAGGTTAGGTTAGGTTAGGTTAGGTTAGGTTAGGTTAGGTTAGGTTAGGTTAGGTTAGGTTAGGTTAGGTTAGGTTAGGTTAGGTTAGGTTAGGTTAGGTTAGGTTAGGTTAGGTTAGGTTAGTTAGGTTAGGTTAGGTTAGGTTAGGTTAGGTTAGGTTAGGTGGTAGGTTAGGTTAGGTTAGGTTAGGTTAGGTTAGGTTAGGTTAGGTTAGGTTAGGTTAGGTTAGTTAGGTTAGGTTAGGTTAGGTTAGGTTAGGTTAGGTTAGGTTAGGTTAGGTTAGGTTAGGTTAGGTTAGGTTAGGTTAGGTTAGGTTAGGTTAGGTTAGGTTAGGTTAGGTTAGGTTAGGTTAGGTTAGGTTAGGTTAGGTTAGGTTAGGTTAGGTTAGGTTAGGTTAGGTTAGGTTAGGTTAGGTTAGGTTAGGTTAGGTTAGGTTAGGTTAGGTTAGGTTAGGTTAGGTTAGGTTAGGTTAGGTTAGGTTAGGTTAGGTTAGGTTAGGTTAGGTTAGGTTAGGTTAGGTTAGGTTAGGTTAGGTTAGGTTAGGTTAGGTTAGGTTAGGTTAGGTTAGGTTAGGTTAGGTTAGGTTAGGTTAGGTTAGGTTAGGTTAGGTTAGGTAGGTTAGGTTAGGTTAGGTTAGGTTAGG
The DNA here is from genome assembly GCA_949358125.1 of Idaea dimidiata. Lineage (NCBI taxonomy): Eukaryota > Metazoa > Arthropoda > Insecta > Lepidoptera > Geometridae > Idaea > Idaea dimidiata. Next base: position 72,922 of record CASHTA010000007.1, read on the forward strand.
TTAGGTTAGGTTAGGTTAGGTTAGGTTAGGTTAGGTTAGGTTAGGTTAGGTTAGGTTAGGTTAGGTTAGGTTAGGTTAGGTTAGGTTAGGTTAGGTTAGGTTAGGTTAGGTTAGGTTAGGTTAGGTTAGGTTAGGTTAGGTTAGGTTAGGTTAGGTTAGGTTAGGTTAGGTTAGGTTAGGTTAGGTTAGGTTAGGTTAGGTTAGGTTAGGTTAGGTTAGGTTAGGTTAGGTTAGGTTAGGTTAGGTTAGGTTAGGTTAGAGTTAGGTTAGGTTAGGTTAGGTTAGGTTAGGTTAGGTTAGGTTAGGTTAGGTTAGGTTAGGTTAGGTTAGGTTAGGTTAGGTTAGGTTAGGTTAGGTTAGGTTAGGTTAGGTTAGGTTAGGTTAGGTTAGGTTAGGTTAGGTTAGGTTAGGTTAGGTTAGGTTAGGTTAGGTTAGGTTAGGTTAGGTTAGGTTAGGTTAGGTTAGGTTAGGTTAGGTTAGGTTAGGTTAGGTTAGGTTAGGTTAGGTTAGGTTAGGTTAGGTTAGGTTAGGTTAGGTTAGGTTAGGTTAGGTTAGGTTAGGTTAGGTTAGGTTAGGTTAGGTTAGGTTAGGTTAGGTTAGGTTAGGTTAGGTTAGGTTAGGTTAGGTTAGGTTAGGTTAGGTTAGGTTAGGTTAGGTTAGGTTAGGTTAGGTTAGGTTAGGTTAGGTTAGGTTAGGTTAGGTTAGGTTAGGTTAG
>CASHTA010000008.1:0-32500 GCA_949358125.1 Idaea dimidiata
GCTCGGACGAAAAATGCGATTTTTTGATGTTATTTGGATGCGAATCGACGCGGGACGCTTAGGGTAGGTAAAAGGGGGGTGCACTGAGACAATTTATGAAGAAAACAAGTAGACTTTTCCTGAGAAAAAGTTGAGAAAACGGCGAATTTATGAAGAAAATTGAAGAAATTTGAAGCAATTTGAACTGTTTTGATGAAAAAACGAAGAAATTACACTATTGATGCCTATATTTGTTTGTTGCAGGACAGGGGACCACTACTGGGATGCGCTGTATCACTTTTAGGACGGTGGAGTTGAAATAAAATTTCAAAATTTGATGTTGTATGGAGATGTGCTATCGCTAAGGTGAATTCTGTAGGACACACGTCGAGACAGGATGCTCGGACGAAAAATGCGATTTTTTGATGTTATTTGGATGCGAATCGACGCGGGACGCTTAGGGTAGGTAAAAGGGGGTGCACTGAGACTATTTATGAAGAAAACAAGTAGACTTTTCCTGAGAAAAAGTTGAGAAAACGGCGAATTTATGAAGAAAATTGAAGAAATTTGAAGCAATTTGAACTGTTTTGATGAAAAAACGAAGAAATTACACTATTGATGCCTATATTTGTTTGTTGCAGGACAGGGGACCACTACTGGGATGCCGCTGTATCACTTTTAGGACGGTGGAGTTGAAATAAAAATTTCAAAATTTGATGTTGTATGGAGATGTGCTATCGCTAAGGTGAATTCTGTAGGGACAAGTCGAAGGGCGCTCGACGAAAAATGCGATTTTTGATGTTATTTGGATGCGAATCGACGCGGGACGCTTAGGGTAGGTAAAAGGGGGTGCACTGAGACTATTTATGAAGAAAACAAGTAGACTTTTCCTGAGAAAAAGTTGAGAAAACGGCGAATTTATGAAGAAAATTGAAGAAATTTGAAGCAATTTGAACTGTTTTGATGAAAAAACGAAGAAATTACACTATTGATGCCTATATTTGTTTGTTGCAGGACAGGGGACCACTACTGGGATGCCGCTGTATCACTTTTAGGACGGTGGAGTTGAAATAAAAATTTCAAAATTTGATGTTGTATGGAGATGTGCTATCGCTAAGGTGAATTCTGTAGGGACAAGTCGAAGGGCGCTCGGACGAAAAATGCGATTTTTTGATGTTATTTGGATGCGAATCGACGCGGGACGCTTAGGGTAGGTAAAAGGGGGTGCACTGAGACTATTTATGAAGAAAACAAGTAGACTTTTCCTGAGAAAAAGTTGAGAAAACGGCGAATTTATGAAGAAAATTGAAGAAATTTGAAGCAATTTGAACTGTTTTGATGAAAAAACGAAGAAATTACACTATGATGCCTATATTTGTTTGTTGCAGGACAGGGGACCACTACTGGGATGCCGCTGTATCACTTTTAGGACGGTGGAGTTGAAATAAAAATTTCAAAATTTGATGTTGTATGGAGATGTGCTATCGCTAAGGTGAATTCTGTAGGGACAAGTCGAAGGGCGCTCGGACGAAAAATGCGATTTTTGATGTTATTTGGATGCGAATCGACGCGGGACGCTTAGGGTAGGTAAAAGGGGGTGCACTGAGACTATTTATGAAGAAAACAAGTAGACTTTTCCTGAGAAAAAGTTGAGAAAACGGCGAATTTATGAAGAAAATTGAAGAAATTTGAAGCAATTTGAACTGTTTTGATGAAAAAACGAAGAAATTACACTATTGATGCCTATATTTGTTTGTTGCAGGACAGGGGACCACTACTGGGATGCCGCTGTATCACTTTTAGGACGGTGGAGTTGAAATAAAAATTTCAAAATTTGATGTTGTATGGAGATGTGCTATCGCTAAGGTGAATTCTGTAGGGACAAGTCGAAGGGCGCTCGGACGAAAAATGCGATTTTTTGATGTTATTTGGATGCGAATCGACGCGGGACGCTTAGGGTAGGTAAAAGGGGGTGCACTGAGACTATTTATGAAGAAAACAAGTAGACTTTTCCTGAGAAAAAGTTGAGAAAACGGCGAATTTATGAAGAAAATTGAAGAAATTTGAAGCAATTTGAACTGTTTTGATGAAAAAACGAAGAAATTACACTATTGATGCCTATATTTGTTTGTTGCAGGACAGGGGACCACTACTGGGATGCCGCTGTATCACTTTTAGGACGGTGGAGTTGAAATAAAAATTTCAAAATTTGATGTTGTATGGAGATGTGCTATCGCTAAGGTGAATTCTGTAGGGACAAGTCGAAGGGCGCTCGGACGAAAAATGCGATTTTTTGATGTTATTTGGATGCGAATCGACGCGGGACGCTTAGGGTAGGTAAAAGGGGGTGCACTGAGACTATTTATGAAGAAAACAAGTAGACTTTTCCTGAGAAAAAGTTGAGAAAACGGCGAATTTATGAAGAAAATTGAAGAAATTTGAAGCAATTTGAACTGTTTTGATGAAAAAACGAAGAAATTACACTATTGATGCCTATATTTGTTTGTTGCAGGACAGGGGACCACTACTGGGATGCCGCTGTATCACTTTTAGGACGGTGGAGTTGAAATAAAAATTTCAAAATTTGATGTTGTATGGAGATGTGCTATCGCTAAGGTGAATTCTGTAGGGACAAGTCGAAGGGCGCTCGGACGAAAAATGCGATTTTTTGATGTTATTTGGATGCGAATCGACGCGGGACGCTTAGGGTAGGTAAAAGGGGGTGCACTGAGACTATTTATGAAGAAAACAAGTAGACTTTTCCTGAGAAAAAGTTGAGAAAACGGCGAATTTATGAAGAAAATTGAAGAAATTTGAAGCAATTTGAACTGTTTTGATGAAAAAACGAAGAAATTACACTATTGATGCCTATATTTGTTTGTTGCAGGACAGGGGACCACTACTGGGATGCCGCTGTATCACTTTTAGGACGGTGGAGTTGAAATAAAAATTTCAAAATTTGATGTTGTATGGAGATGTGCTATCGCTAAGGTGAATTCTGTAGGGACAAGTCGAAGGGCGCTCGGACGAAAAATGCGATTTTTTGATGTTATTTGGATGCGAATCGACGCGGGACGCTTAGGGTAGGTAAAAGGGGGTGCACTGAGACTATTTATGAAGAAAACAAGTAGACTTTTCCTGAGAAAAAGTTGAGAAAACGGCGAATTTATGAAGAAAATTGAAGAAATTTGAAGCAATTTGAACTGTTTTGATGAAAAAACGAAGAAATTACACTATTGATGCCTATATTTGTTTGTTGCAGGACAGGGGACCACTACTGGGATGCCGCTGTATCACTTTTAGGACGGTGGAGTTGAAATAAAAATTTCAAAATTTGATGTTGTATGGAGATGTGCTATCGCTAAGGTGAATTCTGTAGGGACAAGTCGAAGGGCGCTCGGACGAAAAATGCGATTTTTTGATGTTATTTGGATGCGAATCGACGCGGGACGCTTAGGGTAGGTAAAAGGGGGTGCACTGAGACTATTTATGAAGAAAACAAGTAGACTTTTCCTGAGAAAAAGTTGAGAAAACGGCGAATTTATGAAGAAAATTGAAGAAATTTGAAGCAATTTGAACTGTTTTGATGAAAAAACGAAGAAATTACACTATTGATGCCTATATTTGTTTGTTGCAGGACAGGGGACCACTACTGGATGCCGCTGTATCACTTTTAGGACGGTGGAGTTGAAATAAAAATTTCAAATTTGATGTTGTATGGAGATGTGCTATCGCTAAGGTGAATTCTGTAGGGACAAGTCGAAGGGCGCTCGGACGAAAAATGCGATTTTTTGATGTTATTTGGATGCGAATCGACGCGGGACGCTTAGGGTAGGTAAAAGGGGGTGCACTGAGACTATTTATGAAGAAAACAAGTAGACTTTTCCTGAGAAAAAGTTGAGAAAACGGCGAATTTATGAAGAAAATTGAAGAAATTTGAAGCAATTTGAACTGTTTTGATGAAAAAACGAAGAAATTACACTATTGATGCCTATATTTGTTTGTTGCAGGACAGGGGACCACTACTGGGATGCCGCTGTATCACTTTTAGGACGGTGGAGTTGAAATAAAAATTTCAAAATTTGATGTTGTATGGAGATGTGCTATCGCTAAGGTGAATTCTGTAGGGACAAGTCGAAGGGCGCTCGGACGAAAAATGCGATTTTTTGATGTTATTTGGATGCGAATCGACGCGGGACGCTTAGGGTAGGTAAAAGGGGGTGCACTGAGACTATTTATGAAGAAAACAAGTAGACTTTTCTGAGAAAAAGTTGAGAAAACGGCGAATTTATGAAGAAAATTGAAGAAATTTGAAGCAATTTGAACTGTTTTGATGAAAAAACGAAGAAATTACACTATTGATGCCTATATTTGTTTGTTGCAGGACAGGGGACCACTACTGGGATGCCGCTGTATCACTTTTAGGACGGTGGAGTTGAAATAAAAATTTCAAAATTTGATGTTGTATGGAGATGTGCTATCGCTAAGGTGAATTCTGTAGGGACAAGTCGAAGGGCGCTCGGACGAAAAATGCGATTTTTTGATGTTATTTGGATGCGAATCGACGCGGGACGCTTAGGGTAGGTAAAAGGGGGTGCACTGAGACTATTTATGAAGAAAACAAGTAGACTTTTCCTGAGAAAAAGTTGAGAAAACGGCGAATTTATGAAGAAAATTGAAGAAATTTGAAGCAATTTGAACTGTTTTGATGAAAAAACGAAGAAATTACACTATTGATGCCTATATTTGTTTGTTGCAGGACAGGGGACCACTACTGGGATGCCGCTGTATCACTTTTAGGACGGTGGAGTTGAAATAAAAATTTCAAAATTTGATGTTGTATGGAGATGTGCTATCGCTAAGGTGAATTCTGTAGGGACAAGTCGAAGGGCGCTCGGACGAAAAATGCGATTTTTTGATGTTATTTGGATGCGAATCGACGCGGGACGCTTAGGGTAGGTAAAAGGGGGTGCACTGAGACTATTTATGAAGAAAACAAGTAGACTTTTCCTGAGAAAAAGTTGAGAAAACGGCGAATTTATGAAGAAAATTGAAGAAATTTGAAGCAATTTGAACTGTTTTGATGAAAAAACGAAGAAATTACACTATTGATGCCTATATTTGTTTGTTGCAGGACAGGGGACCACTACTGGGATGCCGCTGTATCACTTTTAGGACGGTGGAGTTGAAATAAAAATTTCAAAATTTGATGTTGTATGGAGATGTGCTATCGCTAAGGTGAATTCTGTAGGGACAAGTCGAAGGGCGCTCGGACGAAAAATGCGATTTTTTGATGTTATTTGGATGCGAATCGACGCGGGACGCTTAGGGTAGGTAAAAGGGGGTGCACTGAGACTATTTATGAAGAAAACAAGTAGACTTTTCCTGAGAAAAAGTTGAGAAAACGGCGAATTTATGAAGAAAATTGAAGAAATTTGAAGCAATTTGAACTGTTTTGATGAAAAAACGAAGAAATTACACTATTGATGCCTATATTTGTTTGTTGCAGGACAGGGGACCACTACTGGGATGCCGCTGTATCACTTTTAGGACGGTGGAGTTGAAATAAAAATTTCAAAATTTGATGTTGTATGGAGATGTGCTATCGCTAAGGTGAATTCTGTAGGGACAAGTCGAAGGGCGCTCGGACGAAAAATGCGATTTTTTGATGTTATTTGGATGCGAATCGACGCGGGACGCTTAGGGTAGGTAAAAGGGGGTGCACTGAGACTATTTATGAAGAAAACAAGTAGACTTTCCTGAGAAAAAGTTGAGAAAACGGCGAATTTATGAAGAAAATTGAAGAAATTTGAAGCAATTTGAACTGTTTTGATGAAAAAACGAAGAAATTACACTATTGATGCCTATATTTGTTTGTTGCAGGACAGGGGACCACTACTGGGATGCCGCTGTATCACTTTTAGGACGGTGGAGTTGAAATAAAAATTTCAAAATTTGATGTTGTATGGAGATGTGCTATCGCTAAGGTGAATTCTGTAGGGACAAGTCGAAGGGCGCTCGGACGAAAAATGCGATTTTTTGATGTTATTTGGATGCGAATCGACGCGGGACGCTTAGGGTAGGTAAAAGGGGGTGCACTGAGACTATTTATGAAGAAAACAAGTAGACTTTTCCTGAGAAAAAGTTGAGAAAACGGCGAATTTATGAAGAAAATTGAAGAAATTTGAAGCAATTTGAACTGTTTTGATGAAAAAACGAAGAAATTACACTATTGATGCCTATATTTGTTTGTTGCAGGACAGGGGACCACTACTGGGATGCCGCTGTATCACTTTTAGGACGGTGGAGTTGAAATAAAAATTTCAAAATTTGATGTTGTATGGAGATGTGCTATCGCTAAGGTGAATTCTGTAGGGACAAGTCGAAGGGCGCTCGGACGAAAATGCGATTTTTTGATGTTATTTGGATGCGAATCGACGCGGGACGCTTAGGGTAGGTAAAAGGGGGTGCACTGAGACTATTTATGAAGAAAACAAGTAGACTTTTCCTGAGAAAAAGTTGAGAAAACGGCGAATTTATGAAGAAAATTGAAGAAATTTGAAGCAATTTGAACTGTTTTGATGAAAAAACGAAGAAATTACACTATTGATGCCTATATTTGTTTGTTGCAGGACAGGGGACCACTACTGGGATGCCGCTGTATCACTTTTAGGACGGTGGAGTTGAAATAAAAATTTCAAAATTTGATGTTGTATGGAGATGTGCTATCGCTAAGGTGAATTCTGTAGGGACAAGTCGAAGGGCGCTCGGACGAAAAATGCGATTTTTTGATGTTATTTGGATGCGAATCGACGCGGGACGCTTAGGGTAGGTAAAAGGGGGTGCACTGAGACTATTTATGAAGAAAACAAGTAGACTTTTCCTGAGAAAAAGTTGAGAAAACGGCGAATTTATGAAGAAAATTGAAGAAATTTGAAGCAATTTGAACTGTTTTGATGAAAAAACGAAGAAATTACACTATTGATGCCTATATTTGTTTGTTGCAGGACAGGGGACCACTACTGGGATGCCGCTGTATCACTTTTAGGACGGTGGAGTTGAAATAAAAATTTCAAAATTTGATGTTGTATGGAGATGTGCTATCGCTAAGGTGAATTCTGTAGGGACAAGTCGAAGGGCGCTCGGACGAAAAATGCGATTTTTTGATGTTATTTGGATGCGAATCGACGCGGGACGCTTAGGGTAGGTAAAAGGGGGTGCACTGAGACTATTTATGAAGAAAACAAGTAGACTTTTCCTGAGAAAAAGTTGAGAAAACGGCGAATTTATGAAGAAAATTGAAGAAATTTGAAGCAATTTGAACTGTTTTGATGAAAAAACGAAGAAATTACACTATTGATGCCTATATTTGTTTGTTGCAGGACAGGGGACCACTACTGGGATGCCGCTGTATCACTTTTAGGACGGTGGAGTTGAAATAAAAATTTCAAAATTTGATGTTGTATGGAGATGTGCTATCGCTAAGGTGAATTCTGTAGGGACAAGTCGAAGGGCGCTCGGACGAAAAATGCGATTTTTTGATGTTATTTGGATGCGAATCGACGCGGGACGCTTAGGGTAGGTAAAAGGGGGTGCACTGAGACTATTTATGAAGAAAACAAGTAGACTTTTCCTGAGAAAAAGTTGAGAAAACGGCGAATTTATGAAGAAAATTGAAGAAATTTGAAGCAATTTGAACTGTTTTGATGAAAAAACGAAGAAATTACACTATTGATGCCTATATTTGTTTGTTGCAGGACAGGGACCACTACTGGGATGCCGCTGTATCACTTTTAGGACGGTGGAGTTGAAATAAAAATTTCAAAATTTGATGTTGTATGGAGATGTGCTATCGCTAAGGTGAATTCTGTAGGGACAAGTCGAAGGGCGCTCGGACGAAAAATGCGATTTTTTGATGTTATTTGGATGCGAATCGACGCGGGACGCTTAGGGTAGGTAAAAGGGGGTGCACTGAGACTATTTATGAAGAAAACAAGTAGACTTTTCCTGAGAAAAAGTTGAGAAAACGGCGAATTTATGAAGAAAATTGAAGAAATTTGAAGCAATTTGAACTGTTTTGATGAAAAAACGAAGAAATTACACTATTGATGCCTATATTTGTTTGTTGCAGGACAGGGGACCACTACTGGGATGCCGCTGTATCACTTTTAGGACGGTGGAGTTGAAATAAAAATTTCAAAATTTGATGTTGTATGGAGATGTGCTATCGCTAAGGTGAATTCTGTAGGGACAAGTCGAAGGGCGCTCGGACGAAAAATGCGATTTTTGATGTTATTTGGATGCGAATCGACGCGGGACGCTTAGGGTAGGTAAAAGGGGGTGCACTGAGACTATTTATGAAGAAAACAAGTAGACTTTTCCTGAGAAAAAGTTGAGAAAACGGCGAATTTATGAAGAAAATTGAAGAAATTTGAAGCAATTTGAACTGTTTTGATGAAAAAACGAAGAAATTACACTATTGATGCCTATATTTGTTTGTTGCAGGACAGGGGACCACTACTGGGATGCCGCTGTATCACTTTTAGGACGGTGGAGTTGAAATAAAAATTTCAAAATTTGATGTTGTATGGAGATGTGCTATCGCTAAGGTGAATTCTGTAGGGACAAGTCGAAGGGCGCTCGGACGAAAAATGCGATTTTTTGATGTTATTTGGATGCGAATCGACGCGGGACGCTTAGGGTAGGTAAAAGGGGGTGCACTGAGACTATTTATGAAGAAAACAAGTAGACTTTTCCTGAGAAAAAGTTGAGAAAACGGCGAATTTATGAAGAAAATTGAAGAAATTTGAAGCAATTTGAACTGTTTTGATGAAAAAACGAAGAAATTACACTATTGATGCCTATATTTGTTTGTTGCAGGACAGGGGACCACTACTGGGATGCCGCTGTATCACTTTTAGGACGGTGGAGTTGAAATAAAAATTTCAAAATTTGATGTTGTATGGAGATGTGCTATCGCTAAGGTGAATTCTGTAGGGACAAGTCGAAGGGCGCTCGGACGAAAAATGCGATTTTTTGATGTTATTTGGATGCGAATCGACGCGGGACGCTTAGGGTAGGTAAAAGGGGGTGCACTGAGACTATTTATGAAGAAAACAAGTAGACTTTTCCTGAGAAAAAGTTGAGAAAACGGCGAATTTATGAAGAAAATTGAAGAAATTTGAAGCAATTTGAACTGTTTTGATGAAAAAACGAAGAAATTACACTATTGATGCCTATATTTGTTTGTTGCAGGACAGGGACCACTACTGGGATGCCGCTGTATCACTTTTAGGACGGTGAGTTGAAATAAAAATTTCAAAATTTGATGTTGTATGGAGATGTGCTATCGCTAAGGTGAATTCTGTAGGGACAAGTCGAAGGGCGCTCGGACGAAAAATGCGATTTTTTGATGTTATTTGGATGCGAATCGACGCGGGACGCTTAGGGTAGGTAAAAGGGGGTGCACTGAGACTATTTATGAAGAAAACAAGTAGACTTTTCCTGAGAAAAAGTTGAGGCGAATTTATGAAGAAAATTGAAGAAATTTTGAAGCAATTTGAACTGTTTTGATGAAAAAACGAAGAAATTACACTATTGATGCCTATATTTGTTTGTTGCAGGACAGGGGACCACTACTGGGATGCCGCTGTATCACTTTTAGGACGGTGGAGTTGAAATAAAAAATTTCAAAATTTGATGTTGTATGGAGATGTGCTATCGCTAAGGTGAATTCTGTAGGGACAAGTCGAAGGGCGCTCGGACGAAAAATGCGATTTTTTGATGTTATTTGGATGCGAATCGACGCGGGACGCTTAGGGTAGGTAAAAGGGGGTGCACTGAGACTATTTATGAAGAAAAACAAGTAGACTTTTCCTGAGAAAAAGTTGAGAAAACGGCGAATTTATGAAGAAAATTGAAGAAATTTGAAGCAATTTGAACTGTTTTGATGAAAAAACGAAGAAATTACACTATTGATGCCTATATTTGTTTGTTGCAGGACAGGGGACCACTACTGGGATGCCGCTGTATCACTTTTAGGGACGGTGGAGTTGAAATAAAAATTTCAAAATTTGATGTTGTATGGAGATGTGCTATCGCTAAGGTGAATTCTGTAGGGACAAGTCGAAGGGCGCTCGGACGAAAAATGCGATTTTTTGATGTTATTTGGATGCGAATCGACGCGGGACGCTTAGGGTAGGTAAAAGGGGGTGCACTGAGACTATTTATGAAGAAAACAAGTAGACTTTTCCTGAGAAAAAGTGAGAAAACGGCGAATTTATGAAGAAAATTGAAGAAATTTGAAGCAATTTGAACTGTTTTGATGAAAAAACGAAGAAATTACACTATTGATGCCTATATTTGTTTGTTGCAGGACAGGGGACCACTACTGGGATGCCGCTGTATCACTTTTAGGACGGTGGAGTTGAAATAAAAATTTCAAAATTTGATGTTGTATGGAGATGTGCTATCGCTAAGGTGAATTCTGTAGGGACAAGTCGAAGGGCGCTCGGACGAAAAATGCGATTTTTTGATGTTATTTGGATGCGAATCGACGCGGACGCTTAGGGTAGGTAAAAGGGGGTGCACTGAGACTATTTATGAAGAAAACAAGTAGACTTTTCCTGAGAAAAGTTGAGAAAACGGCGAATTTATGAAGAAAATTGAAGAAATTTGAAGCAATTTGAACTGTTTTGATGAAAAAACGAAGAAATTACACTATTGATGCCTATATTTGTTTGTTGCAGGACAGGGGACCACTACTGGGATGCCGCTGTATCACTTTTAGGACGGTGGAGTTGAAATAAAAATTTCAAAATTTGATGTTGTATGGAGATGTGCTATCGCTAAGGTGAATTCTGTAGGGACAAGTCGAAGGGCGCTCGGACGAAAAATGCGATTTTTTGATGTTATTTGGATGCGAATCGACGCGGGACGCTTAGGGTAGGTAAAAGGGGGTGCACTGAGACTATTTATGAAGAAAACAAGTAGACTTTTCCTGAGAAAAAGTTGAGAAAACGGCGAATTTATGAAGAAAATTGAAGAAATTTGAAGCAATTTGAACTGTTTTGATGAAAAAACGAAGAAATTACACTATTGATGCCTATATTTGTTTGTTGCAGGACAGGGGACCACTACTGGGATGCCGCTGTATCACTTTTAGGACGGTGGAGTTGAAATAAAAATTTCAAAATTTGATGTTGTATGGAGATGTGCTATCGCTAAGGTGAATTCTGTAGGGACAAGTCGAAGGGCGCTCGGACGAAAAATGCGATTTTTTGATGTTATTTGGATGCGAATCGACGCGGGACGCTTAGGGTAGGTAAAAGGGGGTGCACTGAGACTATTTATGAAGAAAACAAGTAGACTTTTCCTGAGAAAAAGTTGAGAAAACGGCGAATTTATGAAGAAAATTGAAGAAATTTGAAGCAATTTGAACTGTTTTGATGAAAAAACGAAGAAATTACACTATTGATGCCTATATTTGTTTGTTGCAGGACAGGGGACCACTACTGGGATGCCGCTGTATCACTTTTAGGACGGTGGAGTTGAAATAAAAATTTCAAAATTTGATGTTGTATGGAGATGTGCTATCGCTAAGGTGAATTCTGTAGGGACAAGTCGAAGGGCGCTCGGACGAAAAATGCGATTTTTTGATGTTATTTGGATGCGAATCGACGCGGGACGCTTAGGGTAGGTAAAAGGGGGTGCACTGAGACTATTTATGAAGAAAACAAGTAGACTTTTCCTGAGAAAAAGTTGAGAAAACGGCGAATTTATGAAGAAAATTGAAGAAATTTGAAGCAATTTGAACTGTTTTGATGAAAAAACGAAGAAATTACACTATTGATGCCTATATTTGTTTGTTGCAGGACAGGGGACCACTACTGGGATGCCGCTGTATCACTTTTAGGACGGTGGAGTTGAAATAAAAATTTCAAAATTTGATGTTGTATGGAGATGTGCTATCGCTAAGGTGAATTCTGTAGGGACAAGTCGAAGGGCGCTCGGACGAAAAATGCGATTTTTTGATGTTATTTGGATGCGAATCGACGCGGGACGCTTAGGGTAGGTAAAAGGGGGTGCACTGAGACTATTTATGAAGAAAACAAGTAGACTTTTCCTGAGAAAAAGTTGAGAAAACGGCGAATTTATGAAGAAAATTGAAGAAATTTGAAGCAATTTGAACTGTTTTGATGAAAAAACGAAGAAATTACACTATTGATGCCTATATTTGTTTGTTGCAGGACAGGGGACCACTACTGGGATGCCGCTGTATCACTTTTAGGACGGTGGAGTTGAAATAAAAATTTCAAAATTTGATGTTGTATGGAGATGTGCTATCGCTAAGGTGAATTCTGTAGGGACAAGTCGAAGGGCGCTCGGACGAAAAATGCGATTTTTTGATGTTATTTGGATGCGAATCGACGCGGGACGCTTAGGGTAGGTAAAAGGGGGTGCACTGAGACTATTTATGAAGAAAACAAGTAGACTTTTCCTGAGAAAAAGTTGAGAAAACGGCGAATTTATGAAGAAAATTGAAGAAATTTGAAGCAATTTGAACTGTTTTGATGAAAAAACGAAGAAATTACACTATTGATGCCTATATTTGTTTGTTGCAGGACAGGGGACCACTACTGGGATGCCGCTGTATCACTTTTAGGACGGTGGAGTTGAAATAAAAATTTCAAAATTTGATGTTGTATGGAGATGTGCTATCGCTAAGGTGAATTCTGTAGGGACAAGTCGAAGGGCGCTCGGACGAAAAATGCGATTTTTTGATGTTATTTGGATGCGAATCGACGCGGGACGCTTAGGGTAGGTAAAAGGGGGTGCACTGAGACTATTTATGAAGAAAACAAGTAGACTTTTCCTGAGAAAAAGTTGAGAAAACGGCGAATTTATGAAGAAAATTGAAGAAATTTGAAGCAATTTGAACTGTTTTGATGAAAAAACGAAGAAATTACACTATTGATGCCTATATTTGTTTGTTGCAGGACAGGGGACCACTACTGGGATGCCGCTGTATCACTTTTAGGACGGTGGAGTTGAAATAAAAATTTCAAAATTTGATGTTGTATGGAGATGTGCTATCGCTAAGGTGAATTCTGTAGGGACAAGTCGAAGGGCGCTCGGACGAAAAATGCGATTTTTGATGTTATTTGGATGCGAATCGACGCGGGACGCTTAGGGTAGGTAAAAGGGGGTGCACTGAGACTATTTATGAAGAAAACAAGTAGACTTTTCCTGAGAAAAAGTTGAGAAAACGGCGAATTTATGAAGAAAATTGAAGAAATTTGAAGCAATTTGAACTGTTTTGATGAAAAAACGAAGAAATTACACTATTGATGCCTATATTTGTTTGTTGCAGGACAGGGGACCACTACTGGGATGCCGCTGTATCACTTTTAGGACGGTGGAGTTGAAATAAAAATTTCAAAATTTGATGTTGTATGGAGATGTGCTATCGCTAAGGTGAATTCTGTAGGGACAAGTCGAAGGGCGCTCGGACGAAAAATGCGATTTTTTGATGTTATTTGGATGCGAATCGACGCGGGACGCTTAGGGTAGGTAAAAGGGGGTGCACTGAGACTATTTATGAAGAAAACAAGTAGACTTTTCCTGAGAAAAAGTTGAGAAAACGGCGAATTTATGAAGAAAATTGAAGAAATTTGAAGCAATTTGAACTGTTTTGATGAAAAAACGAAGAAATTACACTATTGATGCCTATATTTGTTTGTTGCAGGACAGGGGACCACTACTGGGATGCCGCTGTATCACTTTTAGGACGGTGGAGTTGAAATAAAAATTTCAAAATTGATGTTGTATGGAGATGTGCTATCGCTAAGGTGAATTCTGTAGGGACAAGTCGAAGGGCGCTCGGACGAAAAATGCGATTTTTTGATGTTATTTGGATGCGAATCGACGCGGGACGCTTAGGGTAGGTAAAAGGGGGTGCACTGAGACTATTTATGAAGAAAACAAGTAGACTTTTCCTGAGAAAAAGTTGAGAAAACGGCGAATTTATGAAGAAAATTGAAGAAATTTGAAGCAATTTGAACTGTTTTGATGAAAAAACGAAGAAATTACACTATTGATGCCTATATTTGTTTGTTGCAGGACAGGGGACCACTACTGGGATGCCGCTGTATCACTTTTAGGACGGTGGAGTTGAAATAAAAATTTCAAAATTTGATGTTGTATGGAGATGTGCTATCGCTAAGGTGAATTCTGTAGGGACAAGTCGAAGGGCGCTCGGACGAAAAATGCGATTTTTTGATGTTATTTGGATGCGAATCGACGCGGGACGCTTAGGGTAGGTAAAAGGGGGTGCACTGAGACTATTTATGAAGAAAACAAGTAGACTTTTCCTGAGAAAAAGTTGAGAAAACGGCGAATTTATGAAGAAAATTGAAGAAATTTGAAGCAATTTGAACTGTTTTGATGAAAAAACGAAGAAATTACACTATTGATGCCTATATTTGTTTGTTGCAGGACAGGGGACCACTACTGGGATGCCGCTGTATCACTTTTAGGACGGTGGAGTTGAAATAAAAATTTCAAAATTTGATGTTGTATGGAGATGTGCTATCGCTAAGGTGAATTCTGTAGGGACAAGTCGAAGGGCGCTCGGACGAAAAATGCGATTTTTTGATGTTATTTGGATGCGAATCGACGCGGGACGCTTAGGGTAGGTAAAAGGGGGTGCACTGAGACTATTTATGAAGAAAACAAGTAGACTTTTCCTGAGAAAAAGTTGAGAAAACGGCGAATTTATGAAGAAAATTGAAGAAATTTGAAGCAATTTGAACTGTTTTGATGAAAAAACGAAGAAATTACACTATTGATGCCTATATTTGTTTGTTGCAGGACAGGGGGACCACTACTGGGATGCCGCTGTATCACTTTTAGGACGGTGGAGTTGAAATAAAAATTTCAAAATTTGATGTTGTATGGAGATGTGCTATCGCTAAGGTGAATTCTGTAGGGACAAGTCGAAGGGCGCTCGGACGAAAAATGCGATTTTTTGATGTTATTTGGATGCGAATCGACGCGGGACGCTTAGGGTAGGTAAAAGGGGGTGCACTGAGACTATTTATGAAGAAAACAAGTAGACTTTTCCTGAGAAAAAGTTGAGAAAACGGCGAATTTATGAAGAAAATTGAAGAAATTTGAAGCAATTTGAACTGTTTTGATGAAAAAACGAAGAAATTACACTATTGATGCCTATATTTGTTTGTTGCAGGACAGGGGACCACTACTGGGATGCCGCTGTATCACTTTTAGGACGGTGGAGTTGAAATAAAAATTTCAAAATTTGATGTTGTATGGAGATGTGCTATCGCTAAGGTGAATTCTGTAGGGACAAGTCGAAGGGCGCTCGGACGAAAAATGCGATTTTTTGATGTTATTTGGATGCGAATCGACGCGGGACGCTTAGGGTAGGTAAAAGGGGGTGCACTGAGACTATTTATGAAGAAAACAAGTAGACTTTTCCTGAGAAAAAGTTGAGAAAACGGCGAATTTATGAAGAAAATTGAAGAAATTTGAAGCAATTTGAACTGTTTTGATGAAAAAACGAAGAAATTACACTATTGATGCCTATATTTGTTTGTTGCAGGACAGGGGACCACTACTGGGATGCCGCTGTATCACTTTTAGGACGGTGGAGTTGAAATAAAAATTTCAAAATTTGATGTTGTATGGAGATGTGCTATCGCTAAGGTGAATTCTGTAGGGACAAGTCGAAGGGCGCTCGGACGAAAAATGCGATTTTTTGATGTTATTTGGATGCGAATCGACGCGGGACGCTTAGGGTAGGTAAAAGGGGTGCACTGAGACTATTTATGAAGAAAACAAGTAGACTTTTCCTGAGAAAAAGTTGAGAAAACGGCGAATTTATGAAGAAAATTGAAGAAATTTGAAGCAATTTGAACTGTTTTGATGAAAAAACGAAGAAATTACACTATTGATGCCTATATTTGTTTGTTGCAGGACAGGGGACCACTACTGGGATGCCGCTGTATCACTTTTAGGACGGTGGAGTTGAATAAAAATTTCAAAATTTGATGTTGTATGGAGATGTGCTATCGCTAAGGTGAATTCTGTAGGGACAAGTCGAAGGGCGCTCGGACGAAAAATGCGATTTTTTGATGTTATTTGGATGCGAATCGACGCGGGACGCTTAGGGTAGGTAAAAGGGGGTGCACTGAGACTATTTATGAAGAAAACAAGTAGACTTTTCCTGAGAAAAAGTTGAGAAAACGGCGAATTTATGAAGAAAATTGAAGAAATTTGAAGCAATTTGAACTGTTTTGATGAAAAAACGAAGAAATTACACTATTGATGCCTATATTTGTTTGTTGCAGGACAGGGGACCCACTACTGGGATGCCGCTGTATCACTTTTAGGACGGTGGAGTTGAAATAAAAATTTCAAAATTTGATGTTGTATGGAGATGTGCTATCGCTAAGGTGAATTCTGTAGGGACAAGTCGAAGGGCGCTCGACGAAAAATGCGATTTTTTGATGTTATTTGGATGCGAATCGACGCGGGACGCTTAGGGTAGGTAAAAGGGGGTGCACTGAGACTATTTATGAAGAAAACAAGTAGACTTTTCCTGAGAAAAAGTTGAGAAAACGGCGAATTTATGAAGAAAATTGAAGAAATTTGAAGCAATTTGAACTGTTTTGATGAAAAAACGAAGAAATTACACTATTGATGCCTATATTTGTTTGTTGCAGGACAGGGGACCACTACTGGGATGCCGCTGTATCACTTTTAGGACGGTGGAGTTGAAATAAAAATTTCAAAATTTGATGTTGTATGGAGATGTGCTATCGCTAAGGTGAATTCTGTAGGGACAAGTCGAAGGGCGCTCGGACGAAAAATGCGATTTTTTGATGTTATTTGGATGCGAATCGACGCGGGACGCTTAGGGTAGGTAAAAGGGGGTGCACTGAGACTATTTATGAAGAAAACAAGTAGACTTTTCCTGAGAAAAAGTTGAGAAAACGGCGAATTTATGAAGAAAATGAAGAAATTTGAAGCAATTTGAACTGTTTTGATGAAAAAACGAAGAAATTACACTATTGATGCCTATATTTGTTTGTTGCAGGACAGGGGACCACTACTGGGATGCCGCTGTATCACTTTTAGGACGGTGGAGTTGAAATAAAAATTTCAAAATTTGATGTTGTATGGAGATGTGCTATCGCTAAGGTGAATTCTGTAGGGACAAGTCGAAGGGCGCTCGGACGAAAAATGCGATTTTTTGATGTTATTTGGATGCGAATCGACGCGGGACGCTTAGGGTAGGTAAAAGGGGGTGCACTGAGACTATTTATGAAGAAAACAAGTAGACTTTTCCTGAGAAAAAGTTGAGAAAACGGCGAATTTATGAAGAAAATTGAAGAAATTTGAAGCAATTTGAACTGTTTTGATGAAAAAAACGAAGAAATTACACTATTGATGCCTATATTTGTTTGTTGCAGGACAGGGGACCACTACTGGGATGCCGCTGTATCACTTTTAGGACGGTGGAGTTGAAATAAAAATTTCAAAATTTGATGTTGTATGGAGATGTGCTATCGCTAAGGTGAATTCTGTAGGGACAAGTCGAAGGGCGCTCGGACGAAAAATGCGATTTTTTGATGTTATTTGGATGCGAATCGACGCGGGACGCTTAGGGTAGGTAAAAGGGGGTGCACTGAGACTATTTATGAAGAAAACAAGTAGACTTTTCCTGAGAAAAAGTTGAGAAAACGGCGAATTTATGAAGAAAATTGAAGAAATTTGAAGCAATTTGAACTGTTTTGATGAAAAAACGAAGAAATTACACTATTGATGCCTATATTTGTTTGTTGCAGGACAGGGGACCACTACTGGGATGCCGCTGTATCACTTTTAGGACGGTGGAGTTGAAATAAAAATTTCAAAATTTGATGTTGTATGGAGATGTGCTATCGCTAAGGTGAATTCTGTAGGGACAAGTCGAAGGGCGCTCGGACGAAAAATGCGATTTTTTGATGTTATTTGGATGCGAATCGACGCGGGACGCTTAGGGTGTAGTAAAAGGGGGTGCACTGAGACTATTTATGAAGAAAACAAGTAGACTTTTCCTGAGAAAAAGTTGAGAAAACGGCGAATTTAGAAGAAAATTGAAGAAATTTGAAGCAATTTGAACTGTTTTGATGAAAAAACGAAGAAATTACACTATTGATGCCTATATTTGTTTGTTGCAGGACAGGGGACCACTACTGGGATGCCGCTGTATCACTTTTAGGACGGTGGAGTTGAAATAAAAATTTCAAATTTGATGTTGTATGGAGATGTGCTATCGCTAAGGTGAATTCTGTAGAGACAAGTCGAAGGGCGCTCGGACGAAAAATGCGATTTTTTGATGTTATTTGGATGCGAATCGACGCGGGACGCTTAGGGTAGGTAAAAGGGGGTGCACTGAGACTATTTATGAAGAAAACAAGTAGACTTTTCCTGAGAAAAAGTTGAGAAAACGGCGAATTTATGAAGAAAATTGAAGAAATTTGAAGCAATTTGAACTGTTTTGATGAAAAAACGAAGAAATTACACTATTGATGCCTATATTTGTTTGTTGCAGGACAGGGGACCACTACTGGGATGCCGCTGTATCACTTTTAGGACGGTGGAGTTGAAATAAAAATTTCAAAATTTGATGTTGTATGGAGATGTGCTATCGCTAAGGTGAATTCTGTAGAGACAAGTCGAAGGGCGCTCGGACGAAAAATGCGATTTTTTGATGTTATTTGGATGCGAATCGACGCGGGACGCTTAGGGTAGGTAAAAGGGGGTGCACTGAGACTATTTATGAAGAAAACAAGTAGACTTTTCCTGAGAAAAAGTTGAGAAAACGGCGAATTTATGAAGAAAATTGAAGAAATTTGAAGCAATTTGAACTGTTTTGATGAAAAAACGAAGAAATTACACTATTGATGCCTATATTTGTTTGTTGCAGGACAGGGGACCACTACTGGGATGCCGCTGTATCACTTTTAGGACGGTGGAGTTGAAATAAAAATTTCAAAATTTGATGTTGTATGGAGATGTGCTATCGCTAAGGTGAATTCTGTAGAGACAAGTCGAAGGGCGCTCGGACGAAAAATGCGATTTTTTGATGTTATTTGGATGCGAATCGACGCGGGACGCTTAGGGTAGGTAAAAGGGGGTGCACTGAGACTATTTATGAAGAAAACAAGTAGACTTTTCCTGAGAAAAAGTTGAGAAAACGGCGAATTTATGAAGAAAATTGAAGAAATTTGAAGCAATTTGAACTGTTTTGATGAAAAAACGAAGAAATTACACTATTGATGCCTATATTTGTTTGTTGCAGGACAGGGGACCACTACTGGGATGCCGCTGTATCACTTTTAGGACGGTGGAGTTGAAATAAAAATTTCAAAATTTGATGTTGTATGGAGATGTGCTATCGCTAAGGTGAATTCTGTAGAGACAAGTCGAAGGGCGCTCGGACGAAAAATGCGATTTTTTGATGTTATTTGGATGCGAATCGACGCGGGACGCTTAGGGTAGGTAAAAGGGGGTGCACTGAGACTATTTATGAAGAAAACAAGTAGACTTTTCCTGAGAAAAAGTTGAGAAAACGGCGAATTTATGAAGAAAATTGAAGAAATTTGAAGCAATTTGAACTGTTTTGATGAAAAAACGAAGAAATTACACTATTGATGCCTATATTTGTTTGTTGCAGGACAGGGGACCACTACTGGGATGCCGCTGTATCACTTTTAGGACGGTGGAGTTGAAATAAAAATTTCAAAATTTGATGTTGTATGGAGATGTGCTATCGCTAAGGTGAATTCTGTAGAGACAAGTCGAAGGGCGCTCGGACGAAAAATGCGATTTTTTGATGTTATTTGGATGCGAATCGACGCGGGACGCTTAGGGTAGGTAAAAGGGGGTGCACTGAGACTATTTATGAAGAAAACAAGTAGACTTTTCCTGAGAAAAAGTTGAGAAAACGGCGAATTTATGAAGAAAATTGAAGAAATTTGAAGCAATTTGAACTGTTTTGATGAAAAAAACGAAGAAATTACACTATTGATGCCTATATTTGTTTGTTGCAGGACAGGGGACCACTACTGGGATGCCGCTGTATCACTTTTAGGACGGTGGAGTTGAAATAAAAATTTCAAAATTTGATGTTGTATGGAGATGTGCTATCGCTAAGGTGAATTCTGTAGAGACAAGTCGAAGGGCGCTCGGACGAAAAATGCGATTTTTTGATGTTATTTGGATGCGAATCGACGCGGGACGCTTAGGGTAGGTAAAAGGGGGTGCACTGAGACTATTTATGAAGAAAACAAGTAGACTTTTCCTGAGAAAAAGTTGAGAAAACGGCGAATTTATGAAGAAAATTGAAGAAATTTGAAGCAATTTGAACTGTTTTGATGAAAAAACGAAGAAATTACACTATTGATGCCTATATTTGTTTGTTGCAGGACAGGGGACCACTACTGATGCCGCTGTATCACTTTTAGGACGGTGGAGTTGAAATAAAAATTTCAAAATTTGATGTTGTATGGAGATGTGCTATCGCTAAGGTGAATTCTGTAGAGACAAGTCGAAGGGCGCTCGGACGAAAAATGCGATTTTTTGATGTTATTTGGATGCGAATCGACGCGGGACGCTTAGGGTAGGTAAAAGGGGGTGCACTTGAGGACTATTTATGAAGAAAAACAAGTAGACTTTTCCTGAGAAAAAGTTGAGAAAACGGCGAATTTATGAAGAAAATTGAAGAAATTTGAAGCAATTTGAACTGTTTTGATGAAAAAACGAAGAAATTACACTATTGATGCCTATATTTGTTTGTTGCAGGACAGGGGACACTACTGGGATGCCGCTGTATCACTTTTAGGACGGTGGAGTTGAAATAAAATTTCAAAATTTGATGTTGTATGGAGATGTGCTATCGCTAAGGTGAATTCTGTAGAGACAAGTCGAAGGGCGCTCGGACGAAAAATGCGATTTTTTGATGTTATTTGGATGCGAATCGACGCGGGACGCTTAGGGTAGGTAAAAGGGGGTGCACTGAGACTATTTATGAAGAAAACAAGTAGACTTTTCCTGAGAAAAAGTTGAGAAAACGGCGAATTTATGAAGAAAATTGAAGAAATTTGAAGCAATTTGAACTGTTTTGATGAAAAAACGAAGAAATTACACTATTGATGCCTATATTTGTTTGTTGCAGGACAGGGGACCACTACTGGGATGCCGCTGTATCACTTTTAGGACGGTGGAGTTGAAATAAAAATTTCAAAATTTGATGTTGTATGGAGATGTGCTATCGCTAAGGTGAATTCTGTAGAGACAAGTCGAAGGGCGCTCGGACGAAAAATGCGATTTTTTGATGTTATTTGGATGCGAATCGACGCGGGACGCTTAGGGTAGGTAAAAGGGGGTGCACTGAGACTATTTATGAAGAAAACAAGTAGACTTTTCCTGAGAAAAAGTTGAGAAAACGGCGAATTTATGAAGAAAATTGAAGAAATTTGAAGCAATTTGAACTGTTTTGATGAAAAAACGAAGAAATTACACTATTGATGCCTATATTTGTTTGTTGCAGGACAGGGGACCACTACTGGGATGCCGCTGTATCACTTTTAGGACGGTGGAGTTGAAATAAAAATTTCAAATTTGATGTTGTATGGAGATGTGCTATCGCTAAGGTGAATTCTGTAGAGACAAGTCGAAGGGCGCTCGGACGAAAAATGCGATTTTTGATGTTATTTGGATGCGAATCGACGCGGGACGCTTAGGGTAGGTAAAAGGGGGTGCACTGAGACTATTTATGAAGAAAACAAGTAGACTTTTCCTGAGAAAAAGTTGAGAAAACGGCGAATTTATGAAGAAAATTGAAGAAATTTGAAGCAATTTGAACTGTTTTGATGAAAAAACGAAGAAATTACACTATTGATGCCTATATTTGTTTGTTGCAGGACAGGGGACCACTACTGGGATGCCGCTGTATCACTTTAGGACGGTGGAGTTGAAATAAAAATTTCAAAATTTGATGTTGTATGGAGATGTGCTATCGCTAAGGTGAATTCTGTAGAGACAAGTCGAAGGGCGCTCGGACGAAAAATGCGATTTTTTGATGTTATTTGGATGCGAATCGACGCGGGACGCTTAGGGTAGGTAAAAGGGGGTGCACTGAGACTATTTATGAAGAAAACAAGTAGACTTTTCCTGAGAAAAAGTTGAGAAAACGGCGAATTTATGAAGAAAATTGAAGAAATTTGAAGCAATTTGAACTGTTTTGATGAAAAAACGAAGAAATTACACTATTGATGCCTATATTTGTTTGTTGCAGGACAGGGGACCACTACTGGGATGCCGCTGTATCACTTTTAGGACGGTGGAGTTGAAATAAAAATTTCAAAATTTGATGTTGTATGGAGATGTGCTATCGCTAAGGTGAATTCTGTAGAGACAAGTCGAAGGGCGCTCGGACGAAAAATGCGATTTTTTGATGTTATTTGGATGCGAATCGACGCGGGACGCTTAGGGTAGGTAAAAGGGGGTGCACTGAGACTATTTATGAAGAAAACAAGTAGACTTTTCCTGAGAAAAAGTTGAGAAAACGGCGAATTTATGAAGAAAATTGAAGAAATTTGAAGCAATTTGAACTGTTTTGATGAAAAAACGAAGAAATTACACTATTGATGCCTATATTTGTTTGTTGCAGGACAGGGGACCACTACTGGGATGCGCTGTATCACTTTTAGGACGGTGGAGTTGAAATAAAAATTTCAAAATTTGATGTTGTATGGAGATGTGCTATCGCTAAGGTGAATTCTGTAGAGACAAGTCGAAGGGCGCTCGGACGAAAAATGCGATTTTTTGATGTTATTTGGATGCGAATCGACGCGGACGCTTAGGGTAGGTAAAAGGGGGTGCACTGAGACTATTTATGAAGAAAACAAGTAGACTTTTCCTGAGAAAAAGTTGAGAAAACGGCGAATTTATGAAGAAAATTGAAGAAATTTGAAGCAATTTGAACTGTTTTGATGAAAAAAACGAAGAAATTACACTATTGATGCCTATATTTGTTTGTTGCAGGACAGGGGACCACTACTGGGATGCCGCTGTATCACTTTTAGGACGGTGGAGTTGAAATAAAAATTTCAAAATTTGATGTTGTATGGAGATGTGCTATCGCTAAGGTGAATTCTGTAGAGACAAGTCGAAGGGCGCTCGGACGAAAAATGCGATTTTTTGATGTTATTTGGATGCGAATCGACGCGGGACGCTTAGGGTAGGTAAAAGGGGGTGCACTGAGACTATTTATGAAGAAAACAAGTAGACTTTTCCTGAGAAAAAGTTGAGAAAACGGCGAATTTATGAAGAAAATTGAAGAAATTTGAAGCAATTTGAACTGTTTTGATGAAAAAACGAAGAAATTACACTATTGATGCCTATATTTGTTTGTTGCAGGACAGGGGACCACTACTGGGATGCCGCTGTATCACTTTTAGGACGGTGGAGTTGAAATAAAAATTTCAAAATTTGATGTTGTATGGAGATGTGCTATCGCTAAGGTGAATTCTGTAGAGACAAGTCGAAGGGCGCTCGGACGAAAAATGCGATTTTTTGATGTTATTTGGATGCGAATCGACGCGGGACGCTTAGGGTAGGTAAAAGGGGGTGCACTGAGACTATTTATGAAGAAAACAAGTAGACTTTTCCTGAGAAAAAGTTGAGAAAACGGCGAATTTATGAAGAAAATTGAAGAAATTTGAAGCAATTTGAACTGTTTTGATGAAAAAACGAAGAAATTACACTATTGATGCCTATATTTGTTTGTTGCAGGACAGGGGACCACTACTGGGATGCCGCTGTATCACTTTTAGGACGGTGGAGTTGAAATAAAAATTTCAAAATTTGATGTTGTATGGAGATGTGCTATCGCTAAGGTGAATTCTGTAGAGACAAGTCGAAGGGCGCTCGGACGAAAAATGCGATTTTTTGATGTTATTTGGATGCGAATCGACGCGGGACGCTTAGGGTAGGTAAAAGGGGGTGCACTGAGACTATTTATGAAGAAAACAAGTAGACTTTTCCTGAGAAAAAGTTGAGAAACGGCGAATTTATGAAGAAAATTGAAGAAATTTGAAGCAATTTGAACTGTTTTGATGAAAAAACGAAGAAATTACACTATTGATGCCTATATTTGTTTGTTGCAGGACAGGGGACCACTACTGGGATGCCGCTGTATCACTTTTAGGACGGTGGAGTTGAAATAAAATTTCAAAATTTGATGTTGTATGGAGATGTGCTATCGCTAAGGTGAATTCTGTAGAGACAAGTCGAAGGGCGCTCGGACGAAAAATGCGATTTTTTGATGTTATTTGGATGCGAATCGACGCGGGACGCTTAGGGTAGGTAAAAGGGGGTGCACTGAGACTATTTATGAAGAAAACAAGTAGACTTTTCCTGAGAAAAAGTTGAGAAAACGGCGAATTTATGAAGAAAATTGAAGAAATTTGAAGCAATTTGAACTGTTTTGATGAAAAAACGAAGAAATTACACTATTGATGCCTATATTTGTTTGTTGCAGGACAGGGGACCACTACTGGGATGCCGCTGTATCACTTTTAGGACGGTGGAGTTGAAATAAAAATTTCAAAATTTGATGTTGTATGGAGATGTGCTATCGCTAAGGTGAATTCTGTAGAGACAAGTCGAAGGGCGCTCGGACGAAAAATGCGATTTTTTGATGTTATTTGGATGCGAATCGACGCGGGACGCTTAGGGTAGGTAAAAGGGGGTGCACTGAGACTATTTATGAAGAAAACAAGTAGACTTTTCCTGAGAAAAAGTTGAGAAAACGGCGAATTTATGAAGAAAATTGAAGAAATTTGAAGCAATTTGAACTGTTTTGATGAAAAAACGAAGAAATTACACTATTGATGCCTATATTTGTTTGTTGCAGGACAGGGGACCACTACTGGGATGCCGCTGTATCACTTTTAGGACGGTGGAGTTGAAATAAAAATTTCAAAATTTGATGTTGTATGGAGATGTGCTATCGCTAAGGTGAATTCTGTAGAGACAAGTCGAAGGGCGCTCGGACGAAAAATGCGATTTTTTGATGTTATTTGGATGCGAATCGACGCGGGACGCTTAGGGTAGGTAAAAGGGGGTGCACTGAGACTATTTATGAAGAAAACAAGTAGACTTTTCCTGAGAAAAAGTTGAGAAAACGGCGAATTTATGAAGAAAATTGAAGAAATTTGAAGCAATTTGAACTGTTTTGATGAAAAAACGAAGAAATTACACTATTGATGCCTATATTTGTTTGTTGCAGGACAGGGGACCACTACTGGGATGCCGCTGTATCACTTTTAGGACGGTGGAGTTGAAATAAAAATTTCAAAATTTGATGTTGTATGGAGATGTGCTATCGCTAAGGTGAATTCTGTAGAGACAAGTCGAAGGGCGCTCGGACGAAAAATGCGATTTTTTGATGTTATTTGGATGCGAATCGACGCGGGACGCTTAGGGTAGGTAAAAGGGGGTGCACTGAGACTATTTATGAAGAAAACAAGTAGACTTTTCCTGAGAAAAAGTTGAGAAAACGGCGAATTTATGAAGAAAATTGAAGAAATTTGAAGCAATTTGAACTGTTTTGATGAAAAAACGAAGAAATTACACTATTGATGCCTATATTTGTTTGTTGCAGGACAGGGGACCACTACTGGGATGCCGCTGTATCACTTTTAGGACGGTGGAGTTGAAATAAAAATTTCAAAATTTGATGTTGTATGGAGATGTGCTATCGCTAAGGTGAATTCTGTAGAGACAAGTCGAAGGGCGCTCGGACGAAAAATGCGATTTTTTGATGTTATTTGGATGCGAATCGACGCGGGACGCTTAGGGTAGGTAAAAGGGGGTGCACTGAGACTATTTATGAAGAAAACAAGTAGACTTTTCCTGAGAAAAAGTTGAGAAAACGGCGAATTTATGAAGAAAATTGAAGAAATTTGAAGCAATTTGAACTGTTTTGATGAAAAAACGAAGAAATTACACTATTGATGCCTATATTTGTTTGTTGCAGGACAGGGGACCACTACTGGGATGCCGCTGTATCACTTTTAGGACGGTGGAGTTGAAATAAAAATTTCAAAATTTGATGTTGTATGGAGATGTGCTATCGCTAAGGTGAATTCTGTAGAGACAAGTCGAAGGGCGCTCGGACGAAAAATGCGATTTTTTGATGTTATTTGGATGCGAATCGACGCGGGACGCTTAGGGTAGGTAAAAGGGGGTGCACTGAGACTATTTATGAAGAAAACAAGTAGACTTTTCCTGAGAAAAAGTTGAGAAAACGGCGAATTTATGAAGAAAATTGAAGAAATTTGAAGCAATTTGAACTGTTTTGATGAAAAAACGAAGAAATTACACTATTGATGCCTATATTTGTTTGTTGCAGGACAGGGGACCACTACTGGGATGCCGCTGTATCACTTTTAGGACGGTGGAGTTGAAATAAAAATTTCAAAATTTGATGTTGTATGGAGATGTGCTATCGCTAAGGTGAATTCTGTAAGAGACAAGTCGAAGGGCGCTCGGACGAAAAATGCGATTTTTTGATGTTATTTGGATGCGAATCGACGCGGGACGCTTAGGGTAGGTAAAAGGGGGTGCACTGAGACTATTTATGAAGAAAACAAGTAGACTTTTCCTGAGAAAAAGTTGAGAAAACGGCGAATTTATGAAGAAAATTGAAGAAATTTGAAGCAATTTGAACTGTTTTGATGAAAAAAACGAAGAAATTACACTATTGATGCCTATATTTGTTTGTTGCAGGACAGGGGACCACTACTGGGATGCCGCTGTATCACTTTTAGGACGGTGGAGTTGAAATAAAAATTTCAAAATTTGATGTTGTATGGAGATGTGCTATCGCTAAGGTGAATTCTGTAGAGACAAGTCGAAGGGCGCTCGGACGAAAAATGCGATTTTTTGATGTTATTTGGATGCGAATCGACGCGGGACGCTTAGGGTAGGTAAAAGGGGGTGCACTGAGACTATTTATGAAGAAAACAAGTAGACTTTTCCTGAGAAAAAGTTGAGAAAACGGCGAATTTATGAAGAAAATTGAAGAAATTTGAAGCAATTTGAACTGTTTTGATGAAAAAACGAAGAAATTACACTATTGATGCCTATATTTGTTTGTTGCAGGACAGGGGACCACTACTGGGATGCCGCTGTATCACTTTTAGGACGGTGGAGTTGAAATAAAAATTTCAAAATTTGATGTTGTATGGAGATGTGCTATCGCTAAGGTGAATTCTGTAGAGACAAGTCGAAGGGCGCTCGGACGAAAAATGCGATTTTTTGATGTTATTTGGATGCGAATCGACGCGGGACGCTTAGGGTAGGTAAAAGGGGGTGCACTGAGACTATTTATGAAGAAAACAAGTAGACTTTTCCTGAGAAAAAGTTGAGAAAACGGCGAATTTATGAAGAAAATTGAAGAAATTTGAAGCAATTTGAACTGTTTTGATGAAAAAACGAAGAAATTACACTATTGATGCCTATATTTGTTTGTTGCAGGACAGGGGACCACTACTGGGATGCCGCTGTATCACTTTTAGGACGGTGGAGTTGAAATAAAAATTTCAAAATTTGATGTTGTATGGAGATGTGCTATCGCTAAGGTGAATTCTGTAGAGACAAGTCGAAGGGCGCTCGGACGAAAAATGCGATTTTTTGATGTTATTTGGATGCGAATCGACGCGGGACGCTTAGGGTAGGTAAAAGGGGGTGCACTGAGACTATTTATGAAGAAAACAAGTAGACTTTTCCTGAGAAAAAGTTGAGAAAACGGCGAATTTATGAAGAAAATTGAAGAAATTTGAAGCAATTTGAACTGTTTTGATGAAAAAACGAAGAAATTACACTATTGATGCCTATATTTGTTTGTTGCAGGACAGGGGACCACTACTGGGATGCCGCTGTATCACTTTTAGGACGGTGGAGTTGAAATAAAAATTTCAAAATTTGATGTTGTATGGAGATGTGCTATCGCTAAGGTGAATTCTGTAGAGACAAGTCGAAGGGCGCTCGGACGAAAAATGCGATTTTTTGATGTTATTTGGATGCGAATCGACGCGGGACGCTTAGGGTAGGTAAAAGGGGGTGCACTGAGACTATTTATGAAGAAAACAAGTAGACTTTTCCTGAGAAAAAGTTGAGAAAACGGCGAATTTATGAAGAAAATTGAAGAAATTTGAAGCAATTTGAACTGTTTTGATGAAAAAACGAAGAAATTACACTATTGATGCCTATATTTGTTTGTTGCAGGACAGGGGACCACTACTGGGATGCCGCTGTATCACTTTTAGGACGGTGGAGTTGAAATAAAAATTTCAAAATTTGATGTTGTATGGAGATGTGCTATCGCTAAGGTGAATTCTGTAGAGACAAGTCGAAGGGCGCTCGGACGAAAAATGCGATTTTTTGATGTTATTTGGATGCGAATCGACGCGGGACGCTTAGGGTAGGTAAAAGGGGGTGCACTGAGACTATTTATGAAGAAAACAAGTAGACTTTTCCTGAGAAAAAGTTGAGAAAACGGCGAATTTATGAAGAAAATTGAAGAAATTTGAAGCAATTTGAACTGTTTTGATGAAAAAACGAAGAAATTACACTATTGATGCCTATATTTGTTTGTTGCAGGACAGGGGACCACTACTGGGATGCCGCTGTATCACTTTTAGGACGGTGGAGTTGAAATAAAAATTTCAAAATTTGATGTTGTATGGAGATGTGCTATCGCTAAGGTGAATTCTGTAGAGACAAGTCGAAGGGCGCTCGGACGAAAAATGCGATTTTTTGATGTTATTTGGATGCGAATCGACGCGGGACGCTTAGGGTAGGTAAAAGGGGGTGCACTGAGACTATTTATGAAGAAAACAAGTAGACTTTTCCTGAGAAAAAGTTGAGAAAACGGCGAATTTATGAAGAAAATTGAAGAAATTTGAAGCAATTTGAACTGTTTTGATGAAAAAACGAAGAAATTACACTATTGATGCCTATATTTGTTTGTTGCAGGACAGGGGACCACTACTGGGATGCCGCTGTATCACTTTTAGGACGGTGGAGTTGAAATAAAAATTTCAAAATTTGATGTTGTATGGAGATGTGCTATCGCTAAGGTGAATTCTGTAGAGACAAGTCGAAGGGCGCTCGGACGAAAAATGCGATTTTTTGATGTTATTTGGATGCGAATCGACGCGGGACGCTTAGGGTAGGTAAAAGGGGGTGCACTGAGACTATTTATGAAGAAAACAAGTAGACTTTTCCTGAGAAAAAGTTGAGAAAACGGCGAATTTATGAAGAAAATTGAAGAAATTTGAAGCAATTTGAACTGTTTTGATGAAAAAACGAAGAAATTACACTATTGATGCCTATATTTGTTTGTTGCAGGACAGGGGACCACTACTGGGATGCCGCTGTATCACTTTTAGGACGGTGGAGTTGAAATAAAAATTTCAAAATTTGATGTTGTATGGAGATGTGCTATCGCTAAGGTGAATTCTGTAGAGACAAGTCGAAGGGCGCTCGGACGAAAAATGCGATTTTTTGATGTTATTTGGATGCGAATCGACGCGGGACGCTTAGGGTAGGTAAAAGGGGGTGCACTGAGACTATTTATGAAGAAAACAAGTAGACTTTTCCTGAGAAAAAGTTGAGAAAACGGCGAATTTATGAAGAAAATTGAAGAAATTTGAAGCAATTTGAACTGTTTTGATGAAAAAACGAAGAAATTACACTATTGATGCCTATATTTGTTTGTTGCAGGACAGGGGACCACTACTGGGATGCCGCTGTATCACTTTTAGGACGGTGGAGTTGAAATAAAAATTTCAAAATTTGATGTTGTATGGAGATGTGCTATCGCTAAGGTGAATTCTGTAGAGACAAGTCGAAGGGCGCTCGGACGAAAAATGCGATTTTTTGATGTTATTTGGATGCGAATCGACGCGGGACGCTTAGGGTAGGTAAAAGGGGGTGCACTGAGACTATTTATGAAGAAAACAAGTAGACTTTTCCTGAGAAAAAGTTGAGAAAACGGCGAATTTATGAAGAAAATTGAAGAAATTTGAAGCAATTTGAACTGTTTTGATGAAAAAACGAAGAAATTACACTATTGATGCCTATATTTGTTTGTTGCAGGACAGGGGACCACTACTGGGATGCCGCTGTATCACTTTTAGGACGGTGGAGTTGAAATAAAAATTTCAAAATTTGATGTTGTATGGAGATGTGCTATCGCTAAGGTGAATTCTGTAGAGACAAGTCGAAGGGCGCTCGGACGAAAAATGCGATTTTTTGATGTTATTTGGATGCGAATCGACGCGGGACGCTTAGGGTAGGTAAAAGGGGGTGCACTGAGACTATTTATGAAGAAAACAAGTAGACTTTTCCTGAGAAAAAGTTGAGAAAACGGCGAATTTATGAAGAAAATTGAAGAAATTTGAAGCAATTTGAACTGTTTTGATGAAAAAACGAAGAAATTACACTATTGATGCCTATATTTGTTTGTTGCAGGACAGGGGACCACTACTGGGATGCCGCTGTATCACTTTTAGGACGGTGGAGTTGAAATAAAAATTTCAAAATTTGATGTTGTATGGAGATGTGCTATCGCTAAGGTGAATTCTGTAGAGACAAGTCGAAGGGCGCTCGGACGAAAAATGCGATTTTTTGATGTTATTTGGATGCGAATCGACGCGGGACGCTTAGGGTAGGTAAAAGGGGGTGCACTGAGACTATTTATGAAGAAAACAAGTAGACTTTTCCTGAGAAAAAGTTGAGAAAACGGCGAATTTATGAAGAAAATTGAAGAAATTTGAAGCAATTTGAACTGTTTTGATGAAAAAACGAAGAAATTACACTATTGATGCCTATATTTGTTTGTTGCAGGACAGGGGACCACTACTGGGATGCCGCTGTATCACTTTTAGGACGGTGGAGTTGAAATAAAAATTTCAAAATTTGATGTTGTATGGAGATGTGCTATCGCTAAGGTGAATTCTGTAGAGACAAGTCGAAGGGCGCTCGGACGAAAAATGCGATTTTTTGATGTTATTTGGATGCGAATCGACGCGGGACGCTTAGGGTAGGTAAAAGGGGGTGCACTGAGACTATTTATGAAGAAAACAAGTAGACTTTTCCTGAGAAAAAGTTGAGAAAACGGCGAATTTATGAAGAAAATTGAAGAAATTTGAAGCAATTTGAACTGTTTTGATGAAAAAACGAAGAAATTACACTATTGATGCCTATATTTGTTTGTTGCAGGACAGGGGACCACTACTGGGATGCCGCTGTATCACTTTTAGGACGGTGGAGTTGAAATAAAAATTTCAAAATTTGATGTTGTATGGAGATGTGCTATCGCTAAGGTGAATTCTGTAGAGACAAGTCGAAGGGCGCTCGGACGAAAAATGCGATTTTTTGATGTTATTTGGATGCGAATCGACGCGGGACGCTTAGGGTAGGTAAAAGGGGGTGCACTGAGACTATTTATGAAGAAAACAAGTAGACTTTTCCTGAGAAAAAGTTGAGAAAACGGCGAATTTATGAAGAAAATTGAAGAAATTTGAAGCAATTTGAACTGTTTTGATGAAAAAACGAAGAAATTACACTATTGATGCCTATATTTGTTTGTTGCAGGACAGGGGACCACTACTGGGATGCCGCTGTATCACTTTTAGGACGGTGGAGTTGAAATAAAAATTTCAAAATTTGATGTTGTATGGAGATGTGCTATCGCTAAGGTGAATTCTGTAGAGACAAGTCGAAGGGCGCTCGGACGAAAAATGCGATTTTTTGATGTTATTTGGATGCGAATCGACGCGGGACGCTTAGGGTAGGTAAAAGGGGGTGCACTGAGACTATTTATGAAGAAAACAAGTAGACTTTTCCTGAGAAAAAGTTGAGAAAACGGCGAATTTATGAAGAAAATTGAAGAAATTTGAAGCAATTTGAACTGTTTTGATGAAAAAACGAAGAAATTACACTATTGATGCCTATATTTGTTTGTTGCAGGACAGGGGACCACTACTGGGATGCCGCTGTATCACTTTTAGGACGGTGGAGTTGAAATAAAAATTTCAAAATTTGATGTTGTATGGAGATGTGCTATCGCTAAGGTGAATTCTGTAGAGACAAGTCGAAGGGCGCTCGGACGAAAAATGCGATTTTTTGATGTTATTTGGATGCGAATCGACGCGGGACGCTTAGGGTAGGTAAAAGGGGGTGCACTGAGACTATTTATGAAGAAAACAAGTAGACTTTTCCTGAGAAAAAGTTGAGAAAACGGCGAATTTATGAAGAAAATTGAAGAAATTTGAAGCAATTTGAACTGTTTTGATGAAAAAACGAAGAAATTACACTATTGATGCCTATATTTGTTTGTTGCAGGACAGGGGACCACTACTGGGATGCCGCTGTA
>CASHTA010000009.1:0-15000 GCA_949358125.1 Idaea dimidiata
CTAACCTAACCTAACCTAACCTAACCTAACCTAACCTAACCTAACCTAACCTAACCTAACCTAACCTAACCTAACCTAACCTAACCTAACCTAACCTAACCTAACCTAACCTAACCTAACCTAACCTAACCTAACCTAACCTAACCTAACCTAACCTAACCTATCCTAACCTAACCTAACCTAACCTAACCTAACCTAACCTAACCTAACCTAACCTAACCTAACCTAACCTAACCTAACCTAACCTAACCTAACCTAACCTAACCTAACCTAACCTAACCTAACCTAACCTAACCTAACCTAACCTAACCTAACCTAACCTAACCTAACCTAACCTAACCTAACCTAACCTAACCTAACCTAACCTAACCTAACCTAACCTAACCTAACCTAACCTAACCTAACCTAACCTAACCTAACCTAACCTAACCTAACCTAACCTAACCTAACCTAACCTAACCTAACCTAACCTAACCTAACCTAACCTAACCTAACCTAACCTAACCTAACCTAACCTAACCTAACCTAACCTAACCTAACCTAACCTAACCTAACCTAACCTAACCTAACCTAACCTAACCTAACCTAACCTAACCTAACCTAACCTAACCTAACCTAACCTAACCTAACCTAACCTAACCTAACCTAACCTAACCTAACCTAACCTAACCTAACCTAACCTAACCTAACCTAACCTAACCTAACCTAACCTAACCTAACCTAACCTAACCTAACCTAACCTAACCTAACCTAACCTAACCTAACCTAACCTAACCTAACCTAACCTAACCTAACCTAACCTAACCTAACCTAACCTAACCTAACCTAACCTAACCTAACCTAACCTAACCTAACCTAACCTAACCTAACCTAACCTAACCTAACCTAACCTAACCTAACCTAACCTAACCTAACCTAACCTAACCTAACCTAACCTAACCTAACCTAACCTAACCTAACCTAACCTAACCTAACCTAACCTAACCTAACCTAACCTAACCTAACCTAACCTAACCTAACCTAACCTAACCTAACCTAACCTAACCTAACCTAACCTAACCTAACCTAACCTAACCTAACCTAACCTAACCTAACCTAACCTAACCTAACCTAACCTAACCTAACCTAACCTAACCTAACCTAACCTAACCTAACCTAACCTAACCTAACCTAACCTAACCTAACCTAACCTAACCTAACCTAACCTAACCTAACCTAACCTAACCTAACCTAACCTAACCTAACCTAACCTAACCTAACCTAACCTAACCTAACCTAACCTAACCTAACCTAACCTAACCTAACCTAACCTAACCTAACCTAACCTAACCTAACCTAACCTAACCTAACCTAACCTAACCTAACCTAACCTAACCTAACCTAACCTAACCTAACCTAACCTAACCTAACCTAACCTAACCTAACCTAACCTAACCTAACCTAACCTAACCTAACCTAACCTAACCTAACCTAACCTAACCTAACCTAACCTAACCTAACCTAACCTAACCTAACCTAACCTAACCTAACCTAACCTAACCTAACCTAACCTAACCTAACCTAACCTAACCTAACCTAACCTAACCTAACCTAACCTAACCTAACCTAACCTAACCTAACCTAACCTAACCTAACCTAACCTAACCTAACCTAACCTAACCTAACCTAACCTAACCTAACCTAACCTAACCTAACCTAACCTAACCTAACCTAACCTAACCTAACCTAACCTAACCTAACCTAACCTAACCTAACCTAACCTAACCTAACCTAACCTAACCTAACCTAACCTAACCTAACCTAACCTAACCTAACCTAACCTAACCTAACCTAACCTAACCTAACCTAACCTAACCTAACCTAACCTAACCTAACCTAACCTAACCTAACCTAACCTAACCTAACCTAACCTAACCTAACCTAACCTAACCTAACCTAACCTAACCTAACCTAACCTAACCTAACCTAACCTAACCTAACCTAACCTAACCTAACCTAACCTAACCTAACCTAACCTAACCTAACCTAACCTAACCTAACCTAACCTAACCTAACCTAACCTAACCTAACCTAACCTAACCTAACCTAACCTAACCTAACCTAACCTAACCTAACCTAACCTAACCTAACCTAACCTAACCTAACCTAACCTAACCTAACCTAACCTAACCTAACCTAACCTAACCTAACCTAACCTAACCTAACCTAACCTAACCTAACCTAACCTAACCTAACCTAACCTAACCTAACCTAACCTAACCTAACCTAACCTAACCTAACCTAACCTAACCTAACCTAACCTAACCTAACCTAACCTAACCTAACCTAACCTAACCTAACCTAACCTAACCTAACCTAACCTAACCTAACCTAACCTAACCTAACCTAACCTAACCTAACCTAACCTAACCTAACCTAACCTAACCTAACCTAACCTAACCTAACCTAACCTAACCTAACCTAACCTAACCTAACCTAACCTAACCTAACCTAACCTAACCTAACCTAACCTAACCTAACCTAACCTAACCTAACCTAACCTAACCTAACCTAACCTAACCTAACCTAACCTAACCTAACCTAACCTAACCTAACCTAACCTAACCTAACCTAACCTAACCTAACCTAACCTAACCTAACCTAACCTAACCTAACCTAACCTAACCTAACCTAACCTAACCTAACCTAACCTAACCTAACCTAACCTAACCTAACCTAACCTAACCTAACCTAACCTAACCTAACCTAACCTAACCTAACCTAACCTAACCTAACCTAACCTAACCTAACCTAACCTAACCTAACCTAACCTAACCTAACCTAACCTAACCTAACCTAACCTAACCTAACCTAACCTAACCTAACCTAACCTAACCTAACCTAACCTAACCTAACCTAACCTAACCTAACCTAACCTAACCTAACCTAACCTAACCTAACCTAACCTAACCTAACCTAACCTAACCTAACCTAACCTAACCTAACCTAACCTAACCTAACCTAACCTAACCTAACCTAACCTAACCTAACCTAACCTAACCTAACCTAACCTAACCTAACCTAACCTAACCTAACCTAACCTAACCTAACCTAACCTAACCTAACCTAACCTAACCTAACCTAACCTAACCTAACCTAACCTAACCTAACCTAACCTAACCTAACCTAACCTAACCTAACCTAACCTAACCTAACCTAACCTAACCTAACCTAACCTAACCTAACCTAACCTAACCTAACCTAACCTAACCTAACCTAACCTAACCTAACCTAACCTAACCTAACCTAACCTAACCTAACCTAACCTAACCTAACCTAACCTAACCTAACCTAACCTAACCTAACCTAACCTAACCTAACCTAACCTAACCTAACCTAACCTAACCTAACCTAACCTAACCTAACCTAACCTAACCTAACCTAACCTAACCTAACCTAACCTAACCTAACCTAACCTAACCTAACCTAACCTAACCTAACCTAACCTAACCTAACCTAACCTAACCTAACCTAACCTAACCTAACCTAACCTAACCTAACCTAACCTAACCTAACCTAACCTAACCTAACCTAACCTAACCTAACCTAACCTAACCTAACCTAACCTAACCTAACCTAACCTAACCTAACCTAACCTAACCTAACCTAACCTAACCTAACCTAACCTAACCTAACCTAACCTAACCTAACCTAACCTAACCTAACCTAACCTAACCTAACCTAACCTAACCTAACCTAACCTAACCTAACCTAACCTAACCTAACCTAACCTAACCTAACCTAACCTAACCTAACCTAACCTAACCTAACCTAACCTAACCTAACCTAACCTAACCTAACCTAACCTAACCTAACCTAACCTAACCTAACCTAACCTAACCTAACCTAACCTAACCTAACCTAACCTAACCTAACCTAACCTAACCTAACCTAACCTAACCTAACCTAACCTAACCTAACCTAACCTAACCTAACCTAACCTAACCTAACCTAACCTAACCTAACCTAACCTAACCTAACCTAACCTAACCTAACCTAACCTAACCTAACCTAACCTAACCTAACCTAACCTAACCTAACCTAACCTAACCTAACCTAACCTAACCTAACCTAACCTAACCTAACCTAACCTAACCTAACCTAACCTAACCTAACCTAACCTAACCTAACCTAACCTAACCTAACCTAACCTAACCTAACCTAACCTAACCTAACCTAACCTAACCTAACCTAACCTAACCTAACCTAACCTAACCTAACCTAACCTAACCTAACCTAACCTAACCTAACCTAACCTAACCTAACCTAACCTAACCTAACCTAACCTAACCTAACCTAACCTAACCTAACCTAACCTAACCTAACCTAACCTAACCTAACCTAACCTAACCTAACCTAACCTAACCTAACCTAACCTAACCTAACCTAACCTAACCTAACCTAACCTAACCTAACCTAACCTAACCTAACCTAACCTAACCTAACCTAACCTAACCTAACCTAACCTAACCTAACCTAACCTAACCTAACCTAACCTAACCTAACCTAACCTAACCTAACCTAACCTAACCTAACCTAACCTAACCTAACCTAACCTAACCTAACCTAACCTAACCTAACCTAACCTAACCTAACCTAACCTAACCTAACCTAACCTAACCTAACCTAACCTAACCTAACCTAACCTAACCTAACCTAACCTAACCTAACCTAACCTAACCTAACCTAACCTAACCTAACCTAACCTAACCTAACCTAACCTAACCTAACCTAACCTAACCTAACCTAACCTAACCTAACCTAACCTAACCTAACCTAACCTA
This sequence comes from Idaea dimidiata, assembly GCA_949358125.1. Lineage (NCBI taxonomy): Eukaryota > Metazoa > Arthropoda > Insecta > Lepidoptera > Geometridae > Idaea > Idaea dimidiata. Next base: position 4,824 of record CASHTA010000009.1, read on the forward strand.
ACCTAACCTAACCTAACCTAACCTAACCTAACCTAACCTAACCTAACCTAACCTAACCTAACCTAACCTAACCTAACCTAACCTAACCTAACCTAACCTAACCTAACCTAACCTAACCTAACCTAACCTAACCTAACCTAACCTAACCTAACCTAACCTAACCTAACCTAACCTAACCTAACCTAACCTAACCTAACCTAACCTAACCTAACCTAACCTAACCTAACCTAACCTAACCTAACCTAACCTAACCTAACCTAACCTAACCTAACCTAACCTAACCTAACCTAACCTAACCTAACCTAACCTAACCTAACCTAACCTAACCTAACCTAACCTAACCTAACCTAACCTAACCTAACCTAACCTAACCTAACCTAACCTAACCTAACCTAACCTAACCTAACCTAACCTAACCTAACCTAACCTAACCTAACCTAACCTAACCTAACCTAACCTAACCTAACCTAACCTAACCTAACCTAACCTAACCTAACCTAACCTAACCTAACCTAACCTAACCTAACCTAACCTAACCTAACCTAACCTAACCTAACCTAACCTAACCTAACCTAACCTAACCTAACCTAACCTAACCTAACCTAACCTAACCTAACCTAACCTAACCTAACCTAACCTAACCTAACCTAACCTAACCTAACCTAACCTAACCTAACCTAACCTAACCTAACCTAACCTAACCTAACCTAACCTAACCTAACCTAACCTAACCTAACCTAACCTAACCTAACCTAACCTAACCTAACCTAACCTAACCTAACCTAACCTAACCTAACCTAACCTAACCTAACCTAACCTAACCTAACCTAACCTAACCTAACCTAACCTAACCTAACCTAACCTAACCTAACCTAACCTAACCTAACCTAACCTAACCTAACCTAACCTAACCTAACCTAACCTAACCTAACCTAACCTAACCTAACCTAACCTAACCTAACCTAACCTAACCTAACCTAACCTAACCTAACCTAACCTAACCTAACCTAACCTAACCTAACCTAACCTAACCTAACCTAACCTAACCTAACCTAACCTAACCTAACCTAACCTAACCTAACCTAACCTAACCTAACCTAACCTAACCTAACCTAACCTAACCTAACCTAACCTAACCTAACCTAACCTAACCTAACCTAACCTAACCTAACCTAACCTAACCTAACCTAACCTAACCTAACCTAACCTAACCTAACCTAACCTAACCTAACCTAACCTAACCTAACCTAACCTAACCTAACCTAACCTAACCTAACCTAACCTAACCTAACCTAACCTAACCTAACCTAACCTAACCTAACCTAACCTAACCTAACCTAACCTAACCTAACCTAACCTAACCTAACCTAACCTAACCTAACCTAACCTAACCTAACCTAACCTAACCTAACCTAACCTAACCTAACCTAACCTAACCTAACCTAACCTAACCTAACCTAACCTAACCTAACCTAACCTAACCTAACCTAACCTAACCTAACCTAACCTAACCTAACCTAACCTAACCTAACCTAACCTAACCTAACCTAACCTAACCTAACCTAACCTAACCTAACCTAACCTAACCTAACCTAACCTAACCTAACCTAACCTAACCTAACCTAACCTAACCTAACCTAACCTAACCTAACCTAACCTAACCTAACCTAACCTAACCTAACCTAACCTAACCTAACCTAACCTAACCTAACCTAACCTAACCTAACCTAACCTAACCTAACCTAACCTAACCTAACCTAACCTAACCTAACCTAACCTAACCTAACCTAACCTAACCTAACCTAACCTAACCTAACCTAACCTAACCTAACCTAACCTAACCTAACCTAACCTAACCTAACCTAACCTAACCTAACCTAACCTAACCTAACCTAACCTAACCTAACCTAACCTAACCTAACCTAACCTAACCTAACCTAACCTAACCTAACCTAACCTAACCTAACCTAACCTAACCTAACCTAACCTAACCTAACCTAACCTAACCTAACCTAACCTAACCTAACCTAACCTAACCTAACCTAACCTAACCTAACCTAACCTAACCTAACCTAACCTAACCTAACCTAACCTAACCTAACCTAACCTAACCTAACCTAACCTAACCTAACCTAACCTAACCTAACCTAACCTAACCTAACCTAACCTAACCTAACCTAACCTAACCTAACCTAACCTAACCTAACCTAACCTAACCTAACCTAACCTAACCTAACCTAACCTAACCTAACCTAACCTAACCTAACCTAACCTAACCTAACCTAACCTAACCTAACCTAACCTAACCTAACCTAACCTAACCTAACCTAACCTAACCTAACCTAACCTAACCTAACCTAACCTAACCTAACCTAACCTAACCTAACCTAACCTAACCTAACCTAACCTAACCTAACCTAACCTAACCTAACCTAACCTAACCTAACCTAACCTAACCTAACCTAACCTAACCTAACCTAACCTAACCTAACCTAACCTAACCTAACCTAACCTAACCTAACCTAACCTAACCTAACCTAACCTAACCTAACCTAACCTAACCTAACCTAACCTAACCTAACCTAACCTAACCTAACCTAACCTAACCTAACCTAACCTAACCTAACCTAACCTAACCTAACCTAACCTAACCTAACCTAACCTAACCTAACCTAACCTAACCTAACCTAACCTAACCTAACCTAACCTAACCTAACCTAACCTAACCTAACCTAACCTAACCTAACCTAACCTAACCTAACCTAACCTAACCTAACCTAACCTAACCTAACCTAACCTAACCTAACCTAACCTAACCTAACCTAACCTAACCTAACCTAACCTAACCTAACCTAACCTAACCTAACCTAACCTAACCTAACCTAACCTAACCTAACCTAACCTAACCTAACCTAACCTAACCTAACCTAACCTAACCTAACCTAACCTAACCTAACCTAACCTAACCTAACCTAACCTAACCTAACCTAACCTAACCTAACCTAACCTAACCTAACCTAACCTAACCTAACCTAACCTAACCTAACCTAACCTAACCTAACCTAACCTAACCTAACCTAACCTAACCTAACCTAACCTAACCTAACCTAACCTAACCTAACCTAACCTAACCTAACTACCTAACCTAACCTAACCTAACCTAACCTAACCTAACCTAACCTAACCTAACCTAACCTAACCTAACCTAACCTAACCTAACCTAACCTAACCTAACCTAACCTAACCTAACCTAACCTAACCTAACCTAACCTAACCTAACCTAACCTAACCTAACCTAACCTAACCTAACCTAACCTAACCTAACCTAACCTAACCTAACCTAACCTAACCTAACCTAACCTAACCTAACCTAACCTAACCTAACCTAACCTAACCTAACCTAACCTAACCTAACCTAACCTAACCTAACCTAACCTAACCTAACCTAACCTAACCTAACCTAACCTAACCTAACCTAACCTAACCTAACCTAACCTAACCTAACCTAACCTAACCTAACCTAACCTAACCTAACCTAACCTAACCTAACCTAACCTAACCTAACCTAACCTAACCTAACCTAACCTAACCTAACCTAACCTAACCTAACCTAACCTAACCTAACCTAACCTAACCTAACCTAACCTAACCTAACCTAACCTAACCTAACCTAACCTAACCTAACCTAACCTAACCTAACCTAACCTAACCTAACCTAACCTAACCTAACCTAACCTAACCTAACCTAACCTAACCTAACCTAACCTAACCTAACCTAACCTAACCTAACCTAACCTAACCTAACCTAACCTAACCTAACCTAACCTAACCTAACCTAACCTAACCTAACTAACCTAACCTAACCTAACCTAACCTAACCTAACCTAACCTAACCTAACCTAACCTAACCTAACCTAACCTAACCTAACCTAACCTAACCTAACCTAACCTAACCTAACCTAACCTAACCTAACCTAACCTAACCTAACCTAACCTAACCTAACCTAACCTAACCTAACCTAACCTAACCTAACCTAACCTAACCTAACCTAACCTAACCTAACCTAACCTAACCTAACCTAACCTAACCTAACCTAACCTAACCTAACCTAACCTAACCTAACCTAACCTAACCTAACCTAACCTAACCTAACCTAACCTAACCTAACCTAACCTAACCTAACCTAACCTAACCTAACCTAACCTAACCTAACCTAACCTAACCTAACCTAACCTAACCTAACCTAACCTAACCTAACCTAACCTAACCTAACCTAACCTAACCTAACCTAACCTAACCTAACCTAACCTAACCTAACCTAACCTAACCTAACCTAACCTAACCTAACCTAACCTAACCTAACCTAACCTAACCTAACCTAACCTAACCTAACCTAACCTAACCTAACCTAACCTAACCTAACCTAACCTAACCTAACCTAACCTAACCTAACCTAACCTAACCTAACCTAACCTAACCTAACCTAACCTAACCTAACCTAACCTAACCTAACCTAACCTAACCTAACCTAACCTAACCTAACCTAACCTAACCTAACCTAACCTAACCTAACCTAACCTAACCTAACCTAACCTAACCTAACCTAACCTAACCTAACCTAACCTAACCTAACCTAACCTAACCTAACCTAACCTAACCTAACCTAACCTAACCTAACCTAACCTAACCTAACCTAACCTAACCTAACCTAACCTAACCTAACCTAACCTAACCTAACCTAACCTAACCTAACCTAACCTAACCTAACCTAACCTAACCTAACCTAACCTAACCTAACCTAACCTAACCTAACCTAACCTAACCTAACCTAACCTAACCTAACCTAACCTAACCTAACCTAACCTAACCTAACCTAACCTAACCTAACCTAACCTAACCTAACCTAACCTAACCTAACCTAACCTAACCTAACCTAACCTAACCTAACCTAACCTAACCTAACCTAACCTAACCTAACCTAACCTAACCTAACCTAACCTAACCTAACCTAACCTAACCTAACCTAACCTAACCTAACCTAACCTAACCTAACCTAACCTAACCTAACCTAACCTAACCTAACCTAACCTAACCTAACCTAACCTAACCTAACCTAACCTAACCTAACCTAACCTAACCTAACCTAACCTAACCTAACCTAACCTAACCTAACCTAACCTAACCTAACCTAACCTAACCTAACCTAACCTAACCTAACCTAACCTAACCTAACCTAACCTAACCTAACCTAACCTAACCTAACCTAACCTAACCTAACCTAACCTAACCTAACCTAACCTAACCTAACCTAACCTAACCTAACCTAACCTAACCTAACCTAACCTAACCTAACCTAACCTAACCTAACCTAACCTAACCTAACCTAACCTAACCTAACCTAACCTAACCTAACCTAACCTAACCTAACCTAACCTAACCTAACCTAACCTAACCTAACCTAACCTAACCTAACCTAACCTAACCTAACCTAACCTAACCTAACCTAACCTAACCTAACCTAACCTAACCTAACCTAACCTAACCTAACCTAACCTAACCTAACCTAACCTAACCTAACCTAACCTAACCTAACCTAACCTAACCTAACCTAACCTAACCTAACCTAACCTAACCTAACCTAACCTAACCTAACCTAACCTAACCTAACCTAACCTAACCTAACCTAACCTAACCTAACCTAACCTAACCTAACCTAACCTAACCTAACCTAACCTAACCTAACCTAACCTAACCTAACCTAACCTAACCTAACCTAACCTAACCTAACCTAACCTAACCTAACCTAACCTAACCTAACCTAACCTAACCTAACCTAACCTAACCTAACCTAACCTAACCTAACCTAACCTAACCTAACCTAACCTAACCTAACCTAACCTAACCTAACCTAACCTAACCTAACCTAACCTAACCTAACCTAACCTAACCTAACCTAACCTAACCTAACCTAACCTAACCTAACCTAACCTAACCTAACCTAACCTAACCTAACCTAACCTAACCTAACCTAACCTAACCTAACCTAACCTAACCTAACCTAACCTAACCTAACCTAACCTAACCTAACCTAACCTAACCTAACCTAACCTAACCTAACCTAACCTAACTAACCTAACCTAACCTAACCTAACCTAACCTAACCTAACCTAACCTAACCTAACCTAACCTAACCTAACCTAACCTAACCTAACCTAACCTAACCTAACCTAACCTAACCTAACCTAACCTAACCTAACCTAACCTAACCTAACCTAACCTAACCTAACCTAACCTAACCTAACCTAACCTAACCTAACCTAACCTAACCTAACCTAACCTAACCTAACCTAACCTAACCTAACCTAACCTAACCTAACCTAACCTAACCTAACCTAACCTAACCTAACCTAACCTAACCTAACCTAACCTAACCTAACCTAACCTAACCTAACCTAACCTAACCTAACCTAACCTAACCTAACCTAACCTAACCTAACCTAACCTAACCTAACCTAACCTAACCTAACCTAACCTAACCTAACCTAACCTAACCTAACCTAACCTAACCTAACCTAACCTAACCTAACCTAACCTAACCTAACCTAACCTAACCTAACCTAACCTAACCTAACCTAACCTAACCTAACCTAACCTAACCTAACCTAACCTAACCTAACCTAACCTAACCTAACCTAACCTAACCTAACCTAACCTAACCTAACCTAACCTAACCTAACCTAACCTAACCTAACCTAACCTAACCTAACCTAACCTAACCTAACCTAACCTAACCTAACCTAACCTAACCTAACCTAACCTAACCTAACCTAACCTAACCTAACCTAACCTAACCTAACCTAACCTAACCTAACCTAACCTAACCTAACCTAACCTAACCTAACCTAACCTAACCTAACCTAACCTAACCTAACCTAACCTAACCTAACCTAACCTAACCTAACCTAACCTAACCTAACCTAACCTAACCTAACCTAACCTAACCTAACCTAACCTAACCTAACCTAACCTAACCTAACCTAACCTAACCTAACCTAACCTAACCTAACCTAACCTAACCTAACCTAACCTAACCTAACCTAACCTAACCTAACCTAACCTAACCTAACCTAACCTAACCTAACCTAACCTAACCTAACCTAACCTAACCTAACCTAACCTAACCTAACCTAACCTAACCTAACCTAACCTAACCTAACCTAACCTAACCTAACCTAACCTAACCTAACCTAACCTAACCTAACCTAACCTAACCTAACCTAACCTAACCTAACCTAACCTAACCTAACCTAACCTAACCTAACCTAACCTAACCTAACCTAACCTAACCTAACCTAACCTAACCTAACCTAACCTAACCTAACCTAACCTAACCTAACCTAACCTAACCTAACCTAACCTAACCTAACCTAACCTAACCTAACCTAACCTAACCTAACCTAACCTAACCTAACCTAACCTAACCTAACCTAACCTAACCTAACCTAACCTAACCTAACCTAACCTAACCTAACCTAACCTAACCTAACCTAACCTAACCTAACCTAACCTAACCTAACCTAACCTAACCTAACCTAACCTAACCTAACCTAACCTAACCTAACCTAACCTAACCTAACCTAACCTAACCTAACCTAACCTAACCTAACCTAACCTAACCTAACCTAACCTAACCTAACCTAACCTAACCTAACCTAACCTAACCTAACCTAACCTAACCTAACCTAACCTAACCTAACCTAACCTAACCTAACCTAACCTAACCTAACCTAACCTAACCTAACCTAACCTAACCTAACCTAACCTAACCTAACCTAACCTAACCTAACCTAACCTAACCTAACCTAACCTAACCTAACCTAACCTAACCTAACCTAACCTAACCTAACCTAACCTAACCTAACCTAACCTAACCTAACCTAACCTAACCTAACCTAACCTAACCTAACCTAACCTAACCTAACCTAACCTAACCTAACCTAACCTAACCTAACCTAACCTAACCTAACCTAACCTAACCTAACCTAACCTAACCTAACCTAACCTAACCTAACCTAACCTAACCTAACCTAACCTAACCTAACCTAACCTAACCTAACCTAACCTAACCTAACCTAACCTAACCTAACCTAACCTAACCTAACCTAACCTAACCTAACCTAACCTAACCTAACCTAACCTAACCTAACCTAACCTAACCTAACCTAACCTAACCTAACCTAACCTAACCTAACCTAACCTAACCTAACCTAACCTAACCTAACCTAACCTAACCTAACCTAACCTAACCTAACCTAACCTAACCTAACCTAACCTAACCTAACCTAACCTAACCTAACCTAACCTAACCTAACCTAACCTAACCTAACCTAACCTAACCTAACCTAACCTAACCTAACCTAACCTAACCTAACCTAACCTAACCTAACCTAACCTAACCTAACCTAACCTAACCTAACCTAACCTAACCTAACCTAACCTAACCTAACCTAACCTAACCTAACCTAACCTAACCTAACCTAACCTAACCTAACCTAACCTAACCTAACCTAACCTAACCTAACCTAACCTAACCTAACCTAACCTAACCTAACCTAACCTAACCTAACCTAACCTAACCTAACCTAACCTAACCTAACCTAACCTAACCTAACCTAACCTAACCTAACCTAACCTAACCTAACCTAACCTAACCTAACCTAACCTAACCTAACCTAACCTAACCTAACCTAACCTAACCTAACCTAACCTAACCTAACCTAACCTAACCTAACCTAACCTAACCTAACCTAACCTAACCTAACCTAACCTAACCTAACCTAACCTAACCTAACCTAACCTAACCTAACCTAACCTAACCTAACCTAACCTAACCTAACCTAACCTAACCTAACCTAACCTAACCTAACCTAACCTAACCTAACCTAACCTAACCTAACCTAACCTAACCTAACCTAACCTAACCTAACCTAACCTAACCTAACCTAACCTAACCTAACCTAACCTAACCTAACCTAACCTAACCTAACCTAACCTAACCTAACCTAACCTAACCTAACCTAACCTAACCTAACCTAACCTAACCTAACCTAACCTAACCTAACCTAACCTAACCTAACCTAACCTAACCTAACCTAACCTAACCTAACCTAACCTAACCTAACCTAACCTAACCTAACCTAACCTAACCTAACCTAACCTAACCTAACCTAACCTAACCTAACCTAACCTAACCTAACCTAACCTAACCTAACCTAACCTAACCTAACCTAACCTAACCTAACCTAACCTAACCTAACCTAACCTAACCTAACCTAACCTAACCTAACCTAACCTAACCTAACCTAACCTAACCTAACCTAACCTAACCTAACCTAACCTAACCTAACCTAACCTAACCTAACCTAACCTAACCTAACCTAACCTAACCTAACCTAACCTAACCTAACCTAACCTAACCTAACCTAACCTAACCTAACCTAACCTAACCTAACCTAACCTAACCTAACCTAACCTAACCTAACCTAACCTAACCTAACCTAACCTAACCTCTGACGTCACTGCTGAAAAACCGGCTAAGCCACATGAGCTCCTACATCCGGCACTCAGGAAACCTGTCGAATACAAATCGGCCAATAACCAGGACGACATTAACGAAATGCTCTTAAGCAGCATCGACGCCATACAAATATTTACCGATGGAAGTAAGACGGAGGACGGTGACGTCGGTGCTGCTTTCGTGGTTGACTTCCCCGACATCTCAAAACCAAGAGTCACCAAGAAATTCAAATTGGATCGCTCCTGCACAGTATTCCAGGCTGAACTCTTGGCCATTAAAAACGCATGTGACTGGGCATCAGAACATGCCCCAGCATCCAATAACATCATTATTTTATCAGACAGCTTATCTAGTCTACAAGAGATAAGCAACATGGACTCCACAAATCCATTTGTGGTTGCAATTCACAACTGCATCCAGAACAAAAACATCGCCTTTTGTTGGGTGAGGGCCCATGTTGGCATTGCAGGCAACGAGCTCGCGGACATCGCAGCGAAATCTGCAGCCAACTCACACAGGGCTATCACCTACACAAAATTTCCAATTAGTTACGTCAAAACATCAATCAAATCGACTAACAAATCTGAGGCTGAGCTGGA
>CASHTA010000009.1:17500-42960 GCA_949358125.1 Idaea dimidiata
CTAACCTAACCTAACCTAACCTAACCTAACCTAACCTAACCTAACCTAACCTAACCTAACCTAACCTAACCTAACCTAACCTAACCTAACCTAACCTAACCTAACCTAACCTAACCTAACCTAACCTAACCTAACCTAACCTAACCTAACCTAACCTAACCTAACCTAACCTAACCTAACCTAACCTAACCTAACCTAACCTAACCTAACCTAACCTAACCTAACCTAACCTAACCTAACCTAACCTAACCTAACCTAACCTAACCTAACCTAACCTAACCTAACCTAACCTAACCTAACCTAACCTAACCTAACCTAACCTAACCTAACCTAACCTAACCTAACCTAACCTAACCTAACCTAACCTAACCTAACCTAACCTAACCTAACCTAACCTAACCTAACCTAACCTAACCTAACCTAACCTAACCTAACCTAACCTAACCTAACCTAACCTAACCTAACCTAACCTAACCTAACCTAACCTAACCTAACCTAACCTAACCTAACCTAACCTAACCTAACCTAACCTAACCTAACCTAACCTAACCTAACCTAACCTAACCTAACCTAACCTAACCTAACCTAACCTAACCTAACCTAACCTAACCTAACCTAACCTAACCTAACCTAACCTAACCTAACCTAACCTAACCTAACCTAACCTAACCTAACCTAACCTAACCTAACCTAACCTAACCTAACCTAACCTAACCTAACCTAACCTAACCTAACCTAACCTAACCTAACCTAACCTAACCTAACCTAACCTAACCTAACCTAACCTAACCTAACCTAACCTAACCTAACCTAACCTAACCTAACCTAACCTAACCTAACCTAACCTAACCTAACCTAACCTAACCTAACCTAACCTAACCTAACCTAACCTAACCTAACCTAACCTAACCTAACCTAACCTAACCTAACCTAACCTAACCTAACCTAACCTAACCTAACCTAACCTAACCTAACCTAACCTAACCTAACCTAACCTAACCTAACCTAACCTAACCTAACCTAACCTAACCTAACCTAACCTAACCTAACCTAACCTAACCTAACCTAACCTAACCTAACCTAACCTAACCTAACCTAACCTAACCTAACCTAACCTAACCTAACCTAACCTAACCTAACCTAACCTAACCTAACCTAACCTAACCTAACCTAACCTAACCTAACCTAACCTAACCTAACCTAACCTAACCTAACCTAACCTAACCTAACCTAACCTAACCTAACCTAACCTAACCTAACCTAACCTAACCTAACCTAACCTAACCTAACCTAACCTAACCTAACCTAACCTAACCTAACCTAACCTAACCTAACCTAACCTAACCTAACCTAACCTAACCTAACCTAACCTAACCTAACCTAACCTAACCTAACCTAACCTAACCTAACCTAACCTAACCTAACCTAACCTAACCTAACCTAACCTAACCTAACCTAACCTAACCTAACCTAACCTAACCTAACCTAACCTAACCTAACCTAACCTAACCTAACCTAACCTAACCTAACCTAACCTAACCTAACCTAACCTAACCTAACCTAACCTAACCTAACCTAACCTAACCTAACCTAACCTAACCTAACCTAACCTAACCTAACCTAACCTAACCTAACCTAACCTAACCTAACCTAACCTAACCTAACCTAACCTAACCTAACCTAACCTAACCTAACCTAACCTAACCTAACCTAACCTAACCTAACCTAACCTAACCTAACCTAACCTAACCTAACCTAACCTAACCTAACCTAACCTAACCTAACCTAACCTAACCTAACCTAACCTAACCTAACCTAACCTAACCTAACCTAACCTAACCTAACCTAACCTAACCTAACCTAACCTAACCTAACCTAACCTAACCTAACCTAACCTAACCTAACCTAACCTAACCTAACCTAACCTAACCTAACCTAACCTAACCTAACCTAACCTAACCTAACCTAACCTAACCTAACCTAACCTAACCTAACCTAACCTAACCTAACCTAACCTAACCTAACCTAACCTAACCTAACCTAACCTAACCTAACCTAACCTAACCTAACCTAACCTAACCTAACCTAACCTAACCTAACCTAACCTAACCTAACCTAACCTAACCTAACCTAACCTAACCTAACCTAACCTAACCTAACCTAACCTAACCTAACCTAACCTAACCTAACCTAACCTAACCTAACCTAACCTAACCTAACCTAACCTAACCGATCGAATTTTGAAATTTCTAATTCTACCTGACCAGCTCAAATTCGCTTCTATCGTGTCCCAGCAGCCCTCAGCTAACCTGTAAAAGAAAATTAATAAGGATTAATAGCAGTTTTCTACGTTTTTTCAACTTTTTAGAATTTTTGTCTCTGAAAATCGTCCAAATAATAGTCAATTCAGCAGTTTTTCGAAAATTTTCTCAGGACAAGTACCCTCGTTTTTGCTAAAAATCGTCAATACATACCCCCTATTACCTACCCTAACCGTCCCGCGTCGTTTCCGGTCGAAATCCCACATAAAAAACGCATTTTCGTCCTTCTGCCTACACTTTGTCTTTACTAGAGAATTCACCTAACCGAGCTCGCTCTCCCATACATTATCGAATTTTGAAATTTCTAATTCTACCTGACCAGCTCAAATTCGCTTCTATCGTGTCCCAGCAGCCCTCAGCTAACCTGTAAAAGAAAATTAATAAGGATTAATAGCAGTTTTCTACGTTTTTTCAACTTTTTAGAATTTTTGTCTCTGAAAATCGCCTCTTTCTCGTTGTAATAGTCAATTAAAGTTAACATTTTCATAATGTTTAACACTCCTCCTTCGAAACCAACTTCTAGCTCGGTAAACACCACGTTTACCGTCGACATGGGTTCCAAACCCCCCCAAACTGCGAGCAGCCCTCGCTTTCGCGCTGAGGACGTCCCATTCTCCTCGCCGGAAGGCTCCACCCAGTCGTCTGCTCTGTCGGGCGATACAGCACCGGCCGTGCCGAAGCCGAAACGGGGCTTCGCCCGCACTCTGGTAGAGGTCGTGCAAATCCCGCCCGACATAGCAACCAAACCCAGACCCCAGCAAGCCAAGCTTTGGAGCGCGCACGCGAAGTCCCAACTGGCTAACTCCGGGAATATCCGTACGGATATTAAAAAGGGAGTAACACTGGCGATGGACAATCTATACCGCCTCCTCAAGGAAACGGAGGCTGATTTGGACAGGGAGAGGAAGAGGCATATCTCTACCGCCACTCCCGCTCCCTCTCCGGCCCAGCGTCTGTTCATGACCCCCTCCCCTACTACACATGAGATCGGAGCCCCGACACGATACGTCCCTGCCTACCGCCCGGTCCTGAGATCGATGTCCACACAGACGGACTTGGCATCTGAGTCTAGCAGCGACACCGCCTGTTTCATGGCTCAACTTAAGGCCGACCAGGCGCAGCTGCAATCGGATGCCAGGACGAACGCGGCCCTGCTGACCGAGATCCGGAAGGCGCAGGAACACATCGCCGACGGTGCCCACGCCAACGCAGCCCTCGTCAAACACATCGCAGAAGTGAAGTCCAAGCTGGATGACATACACAGTGATGTGCGTCGGGCAGGGGGCAAGGCGGGAACACCGTCCACCTCCTCGTCCCTGACTTACGCTCGTGCCTTGACTGCGACGCCGGCGGCTTCCTCGGGGACTTCGCAGGCGCCGCCTCCGCCACCCAAGAACAAGCCAGCCATTATTGTTAGCTCAAAGAAGAGTGTCCTCAGCCCTACCGAAACGCTGAAAAACTTCAAGAGTTCTGTCTCCTTCCGGGACACCGACTTCGCTCCCTCGAACATCAAGTTCGTGTCGAAAAATAAAATTCGCGTCGAATTCGACAAAATGGAGCACCGGGAGGAGACACTCACCAAGCTCAGGCGCTCCGAGTGCACCGTGGTGGCTGAGGCCTCCAAGACTCTGAAGCCTATGGTCATTCTCAAAGGAATACCACAGGAAATACCCTCGGAAGAACTGGTCGGCATTCTTCTTCGCCAAAACCCCTCCGTCAGGGAAGCCGCGACTGCAGAGGGTGACCTGACCTTCAGGTTCAAGAGGGCCAACCGCAATAAGACTCTCTATAACGCGGTCTTTATCACCTCGCCCTCGGTCTGGAGGTCGGTTACTACTCAGGTCAAAGTCAACCTAGACCATCAAAGGGTGCACGCTGAGAATTACATCCCTCTTCTGCAGTGCTACAAGTGTCTTCAATTTGGCCACACTAAGGCACGCTGCGACAAACAGGTCACGATATGTCCCCACTGTTCACTTCCCGGCCACGAATTCCGGGCCTGCCCTGACAGAAAACTGACTGAGAAAGTTCGATGCTACAATTGCGTCGAACATTCCAAATCCAACAACACCAAATGCGATACCAACCACGGTGCTACCTCTCTCCTTTGCCCTCGAGTCTCCCAAATGCTCAACACTATAACCTCCCGTACCAATTATGGTTATTAACTCTAATACTTCCGCCCGTCCTTCTTCTTCTTTCAACCTTTTATGCACACAAATAAATTTGAATCACAGCCGCAACGCACATCATGAACTCACAGTCCATCTTTCTAATTCTGATTGTCACGCCGTCTTCATCGCTGATCCATACACCTCCAACACCGAACGCTCTGGACCAGTCACCGGATTCACAACGTACCAGTTCCACTCCGGCCGACCCGTCAAGGCCGCCATCTTGGTCCGGGATGGGTTCGCGTCGACACTCGGAGTCTCGGAACATTCCAACTCCAACATCTGCACCATACGAATTAGGGACCGCGCAGGCAACGACGTATACCTCACTTCCGTATATGTTGAGCCCCGCACTGATGTGCATAACACCATCAACACCTTGGAGATGTTCCTCAATAGGACCCCCGACTCCAGGCACATCATTTGCGGGGACTTCAACGGCTGGCACGCTTTCTGGGGCTCACGCACTAACAACACGAGAGGCGACGAAATCGCCAGACTCGTAGTCGCTCGCGACCTCACGGTCTGTAACGTCGGTAACGAGCCAACGTTCCACGCAGTCACACATGGACTTCCCAGACACTCCATCGTTGACCTAACTCTAGTGAATAACACTGGCTTAGACGTTGCAGACTGGGCGGTCGTCCCGAGTATCTGCCCTTCATCCGACCACAACGCCATCCAATTCTGCGCTTCTCTCGGCATCGGAAAACCTGTTAAAAATATCAAACAGTCCACGTACAGATACTCCACGGGCAACATCAAATGGGAAAGGCTACGGGAGCGATTCGTTGAGGTAATGGAGTCACGGCTGACGACCACTCCCGACTTCAACAACATGGATGTTGTCAGCCTGAATGGTTACCTTGACGAGTTCACATCGGCTATTCAATTCGCCTGTGACCGGCTGCTTCCGATAGCGACCCGCCGCCCAGAACGCGCACCATGGTGGAATGACGACCTGGAGCAGCTTAAAAAAGCCGTAATACGGAACCACCATAGGCTCTCTAAAGCCGTTCGCCGCCAACATCCGATCGAAGAACTGATCGCGGAGCGTGACCGACTCAGACGTCGCTACTCGGACGCCTTCTGCACTGCCTCCACGGAACACTTCCGTGAGTTCTGTTGCAGGCAGAAAAAAGAGGACGTCTGGTCGGTCACGAACCGCATTATCAAGACGCGACCACTCGCCCAGGCACCGGCCACTCTGCGTCTCGACGACGGCACATACACCCGAGACTCCGACGACACGGCGAGGGCCCTCCTCGACAAGTTCTTCCCGGACGACACAGCAGACCAATCAGAAGCTCAAAGACAACTGCGCGCAGACATGTTCAGACCAATTCGAACTCCCCCGGACTCTGCCTTCACACTTGATGAGATTCTGGACTGCCTGCAGAGTATGAACTCGAAGAGGGCGCCCGGAGTCGATCATCTAACGGCAGACATCTGCCTCTGGGTCGCTAGGTGGTTTCCTGAAACCATCAGCGGCATAATGAATACCTGTCTTCGGCTTACACATTTCCCCAGGTCTTGGAAGGTGGCCACAGCCAAGATCATCCCAAAGCCTGGTAAGCCGGAGTACAACTCTCTCTCCAGCTTCCGACCCATTGGCCTCATTAATGTATACGGTAAAGTCTTGGAACGGCTCATCAACACCAGACTCACGCACCACATGCAAGTGAACAGGACCTCCTCTGACAATCAATTTGGATTTAAGGCACAAACCTCAACCGTCATGGCCATTTCTAACGCTCTGAAGGTCGTCAAAGTTGCCAAATCCTCCGGCGAACAGGTAGTTGCCGTCTCGTTGGACATCAAAGCCGCATTCGACCGCGCCTGGTGGCCGGCGATATTCAAAAGGCTCCGAGACGGCAACTGCCCCAGTAACCTGTACCAGATTCTCCTCAGCTACATCTCAGACCGAGAAATCCAAATTTGCTTCGCCGACAAGAAAGTGCAGAAAATCATGTCCAGAGGTTGCGTCCAAGGTTCAGTTATTGGTCCCACCCTTTGGAATCTAATTCTAGATGACCTGCTCTTCACACAGATGCCCCCCGGATGCTACCTTCAGGCGTACGCCGACGACGTCCTCCTTATTGCTCACGACAGAGATGTCACATCACTTGAGCAAAACGTCAACACGGCGCTAGACCTGATTTCAGCTTGGGGTGAGGGAGTCAAACTTGAGTTTGGCCCAGATAAGACCCAGGCTATCGCCCTCACCTCTCGCGCCGACAGGTGCCAAATCCAGATGCAACAGCGACAGTTGCAGTTTGTGGACCACATAAAATATCTGGGTATCATCATCGACAACCGCCTCTCATTCACTCAACACGTGAACTACATCATCGAAAAGGTCCAAAAATTGTTTCATAGACTGTGCTTATTCATCAGACCCACCTGGGGCGTGCACCCAGACAACGTCCGCACCATTTACTCCATGGTCATAGAACCGATAGTCTGCTACGGAGCGGCTGTCTGGTCTCACGCTCTCAGATTCAAATATGTCGTCAAACGACTACTATCACTTCAGCGACTATTCGCCATTAAGATGGTTCAGGGTTTCCGCACCCTGAGCACAGCCGCCGCCATCTCACTTGCGCAGCTGACACCTTTGCCTGACAGGGTCGAGGCAATATCAAACATCGAGGAGTCTAAGCTCCTCGGCACCTCCTCGTTCCTGCCTGCAGACATCCCCCTCGAAAAACCCTGCCCCCCATCTTTTCTACTTCATCCGGCCGAGAGAATCAGCATCGTATTCCAGGAGATCCTGTCAGAGGATGATCTCTCTCTGCTGGTCGCCACTAACACCTGGCGAATTTACACAGATGGGAGCAAAAACGACGACAAGGTCGGGGCAGCCTTCGTCGTATTCGACCCCTCCGGAAGGCGAGCAGCGGTCGAGAAACTAAAGCTTCACGACTGCTGCTCCGTCTTTCAAGCCGAACTATTGGCCATTCGGGAGGCTTGCAGCTACATCAACAGCCACAAACTCCAGAACACTGTTGTCCTTTCGGACAGTAAATCCGGCCTAATGGAGCTGTCCAACAGGAATAGCTGCAACCCCCTCGCCGCCAGTATCCATCAACGGCTTCACTCAGCCAAAACATCCGGGCTGACAGTCGACTTCGCTTGGGTGAAAGCCCACATCGGACTCGACGGAAACGAACAGGCGGATGCAGCGGCAAAGTCCGCAGCACATCTTCACCGCCTAGCCGACTACCTGGCTACCCCTTTGAGTTACGTAAAATATCGTAACAAACTCGATTGCACCAAAGCCTCTGAGAACTTCTACGAGAACCCCAACACCTGTGTTCACACAAAATCACTTCTCCCCACTCATTCATCCCTCGTCACCTTTCTTCACAACATCAAACCTACCTTCTCTGTCACTCAACTTCTTTCGAACCATGGCTATCATAAGGAATATCTCCATCGCTTCAAAATTACAGACAACAGCGTTTGTCCGTGTGACAACTCTTCACTCCAAAGTTGGAGTCATCTAATTAAAGAGTGTCCCCGGTATACCATCAAGCGCTCTGAGCACTCAATCGCCTGCACTATCTTCAACCTCAATCCCTTCGACTTCTCCCAAATAATAAGTAAAGAAACCACTACCGAAACTTTTCTTCAACTTACCAACCATATTGTTAACACTCTAAAAGAGTTTAACAACCCCACTACTCACAACAATAACCAATCAAATTAAACAATCATACAAAAGACTCTCACATCACTCCCTCAATTGTCAATTAGTCCCCAAATCTAATTAAGTGATGTCCTGCGGTGTAAACCGAAAGCGCCGCAGGAACATTATTATTCTTAATGTTCTCTACCAAAAAAAAAAAAAAAAAAACCTAACCTAACCTAACCTAACCTAACCTAACCTAACCTAACCTAACCTAACCTAACCTAACCTAACCTAACCTAACCTAACCTAACCTAACCTAACCTAACCTAACCTAACCTAACCTAACCTAACCTAACCTAACCTAACCTAACCTAACCTAACCTAACCTAACCTAACCTAACCTAACCTAACCTAACCTAACCTAACCTAACCGATTCACCTAACCGAGCTCGCTCTCCCATACATTATCGAATTTTGAAATTTCTAATTCTACCTGACCAGCTCAAATTCGCTTCTATCGTGTCCCAGCAGCCCTCAGCTAACCTGTAAAAGAAAATTAATAAGGATTAATAGCAGTTTTCTACGTTTTTTCAACTTTTTAGAATTTTTGTCTCTGAAAATCGTCCAAATAATAGTCAATTCAGTAGTTTTTCGAAAATTTTCTCAGGACAAGTACCCTCGTTTTTGGTAAAAATCGTCAATACATACCCCCTATTACCTACCCTAACCGTCCCGCGTCGTTTCCGGTCGAAATCCCACATAAAAAACGCATTTTCGTCCTTCTGCCTACACTTTGTCTTTACTAGAGAATTCACCTAACCGAGCTCGCTCTCCCATACATTATCGAATTTTGAAATTTCTAATTCTACCTGACCAGCTCAAATTCGCTTCTATCGTGTCCCAGCAGCCCTCAGCTAACCTGTAAAAGAAAATTAATAAGGATTAATAGCAGTTTTCTACGTTTTTTCAACTTTTTAGAATTTTTGTCTCTGAAAATCGTCCAAATAATAGTCAATTCAGTAGTTTTTCGAAAATTTTCTCAGGACAAGTACCCTCGTTTTTGGTAAAAATCGTCAATACATACCCCCTATTACCTACCCTAACCGTCCCGCGTCGTTTCCGGTCGAAATCCCACATAAAAAACGCATTTTCGTCCTTCTGCCTACACTTTGTCTTTACTAGAGAATTCACCTAACCGAGCTCGCTCTCCCATACATTATCGAATTTTGAAATTTCTAATTCTACCTGACCAGCTCAAATTCGCTTCTATCGTGTACCAGCAGCCCTCAGCTAACCTGTAAAAGAAAATTAATAAGGATTAATAGCAGTTTTCTACGTTTTTTCAACTTTTTAGAATTTTTGTCTCTGAAAATCGTCCAAATAATAGTCAATTCAGTAGTTTTTCGAAAATTTTCTCAGGACAAGTACCCTCGTTTTTGGTAAAAATCGTCAATACATACCCCCTATTACCTACCCTAACCGTCCCGCGTCGTTTCCGGTCGAAATCCCACATAAAAAACGCATTTTCGTCCTTCTGCCTACACTTTGTCTTTACTAGAGAATTCACCTAACCGAGCTCGCTCTCCCATACATTATCGAATTTTGAAATTTCTAATTCTACCTGACCAGCTCAAATTCGCTTCTATCGTGTACCAGCAGCCCTCAGCTAACCTGTAAAAGAAAATTAATAAGGATTAATAGCAGTTTTCTACGTTTTTTCAACTTTTTAGAATTTTTGTCTCTGAAAATCGTCCAAATAATAGTCAATTCAGTAGTTTTTCGAAAATTTTCTCAGGACAAGTACCCTCGTTTTTGGTAAAAATCGTCAATACATACCCCCTATTACCTACCCTAACCGTCCCGCGTCGTTTCCGGTCGAAATCCCACATAAAAAACGCATTTTCGTCCTTCTGCCTACACTTTGTCTTTACTAGAGAATTCACCTAACCGAGCTCGCTCTCCCATACATTATCGAATTTTGAAATTTCTAATTCTACCTGACCAGCTCAAATTCGCTTCTATCGTGTACCAGCAGCCCTCAGCTAACCTGTAAAAGAAAATTAATAAGGATTAATAGCAGTTTTCTACGTTTTTTCAACTTTTTAGAATTTTTGTCTCTGAAAATCGTCCAAATAATAGTCAATTCAGTAGTTTTTCGAAAATTTTCTCAGGACAAGTACCCTCGTTTTTGGTAAAAATCGTCAATACATACCCCCTATTACCTACCCTAACCGTCCCGCGTCGTTTCCGGTCGAAATCCCACATAAAAAACGCATTTTCGTCCTTCTGCCTACACTTTGTCTTTACTAGAGAATTCACCTAACCGAGCTCGCTCTCCCATACATTATCGAATTTTGAAATTTCTAATTCTACCTGACCAGCTCAAATTCGCTTCTATCGTGTACCAGCAGCCCTCAGCTAACCTGTAAAAGAAAATTAATAAGGATTAATAGCAGTTTTCTACGTTTTTTCAACTTTTTAGAATTTTTGTCTCTGAAAATCGTCCAAATAATAGTCAATTCAGTAGTTTTTCGAAAATTTTCTCAGGACAAGTACCCTCGTTTTTGGTAAAAATCGTCAATACATACCCCCTATTACCTACCCTAACCGTCCCGCGTCGTTTCCGGTCGAAATCCCACATAAAAAACGCATTTTCGTCCTTCTGCCTACACTTTGTCTTTACTAGAGAATTCACCTAACCGAGCTCGCTCTCCCATACATTATCGAATTTTGAAATTTCTAATTCTACCTGACCAGCTCAAATTCGCTTCTATCGTGTACCAGCAGCCCTCAGCTAACCTGTAAAAGAAAATTAATAAGGATTAATAGCAGTTTTCTACGTTTTTTCAACTTTTTAGAATTTTTGTCTCTGAAAATCGTCCAAATAATAGTCAATTCAGTAGTTTTTCGAAAATTTTCTCAGGACAAGTACCCTCGTTTTTGGTAAAAATCGTCAATACATACCCCCTATTACCTACCCTAACCGTCCCGCGTCGTTTCCGGTCGAAATCCCACATAAAAAACGCATTTTCGTCCTTCTGCCTACACTTTGTCTTTACTAGAGAATTCACCTAACCGAGCTCGCTCTCCCATACATTATCGAATTTTGAAATTTCTAATTCTACCTGACCAGCTCAAATTCGCTTCTATCGTGTACCAGCAGCCCTCAGCTAACCTGTAAAAGAAAATTAATAAGGATTAATAGCAGTTTTCTACGTTTTTTCAACTTTTTAGAATTTTTGTCTCTGAAAATCGTCCAAATAATAGTCAATTCAGTAGTTTTTCGAAAATTTTCTCAGGACAAGTACCCTCGTTTTTGGTAAAAATCGTCAATACATACCCCCTATTACCTACCCTAACCGTCCCGCGTCGTTTCCGGTCGAAATCCCACATAAAAAACGCATTTTCGTCCTTCTGCCTACACTTTGTCTTTACTAGAGAATTCACCTAACCGAGCTCGCTCTCCCATACATTATCGAATTTTGAAATTTCTAATTCTACCTGACCAGCTCAAATTCGCTTCTATCGTGTACCAGCAGCCCTCAGCTAACCTGTAAAAGAAAATTAATAAGGATTAATAGCAGTTTTCTACGTTTTTTCAACTTTTTAGAATTTTTGTCTCTGAAAATCGTCCAAATAATAGTCAATTCAGTAGTTTTTCGAAAATTTTCTCAGGACAAGTACCCTCGTTTTTGGTAAAAATCGTCAATACATACCCCCTATTACCTACCCTAACCGTCCCGCGTCGTTTCCGGTCGAAATCCCACATAAAAAACGCATTTTCGTCCTTCTGCCTACACTTTGTCTTTACTAGAGAATTCACCTAACCGAGCTCGCTCTCCCATACATTATCGAATTTTGAAATTTCTAATTCTACCTGACCAGCTCAAATTCGCTTCTATCGTGTACCAGCAGCCCTCAGCTAACCTGTAAAAGAAAATTAATAAGGATTAATAGCAGTTTTCTACGTTTTTTCAACTTTTTAGAATTTTTGTCTCTGAAAATCGTCCAAATAATAGTCAATTCAGTAGTTTTTCGAAAATTTTCTCAGGACAAGTACCCTCGTTTTTGGTAAAAATCGTCAATACATACCCCCTATTACCTACCCTAACCGTCCCGCGTCGTTTCCGGTCGAAATCCCACATAAAAAACGCATTTTCGTCCTTCTGCCTACACTTTGTCTTTACTAGAGAATTCACCTAACCGAGCTCGCTCTCCCATACATTATCGAATTTTGAAATTTCTAATTCTACCTGACCAGCTCAAATTCGCTTCTATCGTGTACCAGCAGCCCTCAGCTAACCTGTAAAAGAAAATTAATAAGGATTAATAGCAGTTTTCTACGTTTTTTCAACTTTTTAGAATTTTTGTCTCTGAAAATCGTCCAAATAATAGTCAATTCAGTAGTTTTTCGAAAATTTTCTCAGGACAAGTACCCTCGTTTTTGGTAAAAATCGTCAATACATACCCCCTATTACCTACCCTAACCGTCCCGCGTCGTTTCCGGTCGAAATCCCACATAAAAAACGCATTTTCGTCCTTCTGCCTACACTTTGTCTTTACTAGAGAATTCACCTAACCGAGCTCGCTCTCCCATACATTATCGAATTTTGAAATTTCTAATTCTACCTGACCAGCTCAAATTCGCTTCTATCGTGTACCAGCAGCCCTCAGCTAACCTGTAAAAGAAAATTAATAAGGATTAATAGCAGTTTTCTACGTTTTTTCAACTTTTTAGAATTTTTGTCTCTGAAAATCGTCCAAATAATAGTCAATTCAGTAGTTTTTCGAAAATTTTCTCAGGACAAGTACCCTCGTTTTTGGTAAAAATCGTCAATACATACCCCCTATTACCTACCCTAACCGTCCCGCGTCGTTTCCGGTCGAAATCCCACATAAAAAACGCATTTTCGTCCTTCTGCCTACACTTTGTCTTTACTAGAGAATTCACCTAACCGAGCTCGCTCTCCCATACATTATCGAATTTTGAAATTTCTAATTCTACCTGACCAGCTCAAATTCGCTTCTATCGTGTACCAGCAGCCCTCAGCTAACCTGTAAAAGAAAATTAATAAGGATTAATAGCAGTTTTCTACGTTTTTTCAACTTTTTAGAATTTTTGTCTCTGAAAATCGTCCAAATAATAGTCAATTCAGTAGTTTTTCGAAAATTTTCTCAGGACAAGTACCCTCGTTTTTGGTAAAAATCGTCAATACATACCCCCTATTACCTACCCTAACCGTCCCGCGTCGTTTCCGGTCGAAATCCCACATAAAAAACGCATTTTCGTCCTTCTGCCTACACTTTGTCTTTACTAGAGAATTCACCTAACCGAGCTCGCTCTCCCATACATTATCGAATTTTGAAATTTCTAATTCTACCTGACCAGCTCAAATTCGCTTCTATCGTGTACCAGCAGCCCTCAGCTAACCTGTAAAAGAAAATTAATAAGGATTAATAGCAGTTTTCTACGTTTTTTCAACTTTTTAGAATTTTTGTCTCTGAAAATCGTCCAAATAATAGTCAATTCAGTAGTTTTTCGAAAATTTTCTCAGGACAAGTACCCTCGTTTTTGGTAAAAATCGTCAATACATACCCCCTATTACCTACCCTAACCGTCCCGCGTCGTTTCCGGTCGAAATCCCACATAAAAAACGCATTTTCGTCCTTCTGCCTACACTTTGTCTTTACTAGAGAATTCACCTAACCGAGCTCGCTCTCCCATACATTATCGAATTTTGAAATTTCTAATTCTACCTGACCAGCTCAAATTCGCTTCTATCGTGTACCAGCAGCCCTCAGCTAACCTGTAAAAGAAAATTAATAAGGATTAATAGCAGTTTTCTACGTTTTTTCAACTTTTTAGAATTTTTGTCTCTGAAAATCGTCCAAATAATAGTCAATTCAGTAGTTTTTCGAAAATTTTCTCAGGACAAGTACCCTCGTTTTTGGTAAAAATCGTCAATACATACCCCCTATTACCTACCCTAACCGTCCCGCGTCGTTTCCGGTCGAAATCCCACATAAAAAACGCATTTTCGTCCTTCTGCCTACACTTTGTCTTTACTAGAGAATTCACCTAACCGAGCTCGCTCTCCCATACATTATCGAATTTTGAAATTTCTAATTCTACCTGACCAGCTCAAATTCGCTTCTATCGTGTACCAGCAGCCCTCAGCTAACCTGTAAAAGAAAATTAATAAGGATTAATAGCAGTTTTCTACGTTTTTTCAACTTTTTAGAATTTTTGTCTCTGAAAATCGTCCAAATAATAGTCAATTCAGTAGTTTTTCGAAAATTTTCTCAGGACAAGTACCCTCGTTTTTGGTAAAAATCGTCAATACATACCCCCTATTACCTACCCTAACCGTCCCGCGTCGTTTCCGGTCGAAATCCCACATAAAAAACGCATTTTCGTCCTTCTGCCTACACTTTGTCTTTACTAGAGAATTCACCTAACCGAGCTCGCTCTCCCATACATTATCGAATTTTGAAATTTCTAATTCTACCTGACCAGCTCAAATTCGCTTCTATCGTGTACCAGCAGCCCTCAGCTAACCTGTAAAAGAAAATTAATAAGGATTAATAGCAGTTTTCTACGTTTTTTCAACTTTTTAGAATTTTTGTCTCTGAAAATCGTCCAAATAATAGTCAATTCAGTAGTTTTTCGAAAATTTTCTCAGGACAAGTACCCTCGTTTTTGGTAAAAATCGTCAATACATACCCCCTATTACCTACCCTAACCGTCCCGCGTCGTTTCCGGTCGAAATCCCACATAAAAAACGCATTTTCGTCCTTCTGCCTACACTTTGTCTTTACTAGAGAATTCACCTAACCGAGCTCGCTCTCCCATACATTATCGAATTTTGAAATTTCTAATTCTACCTGACCAGCTCAAATTCGCTTCTATCGTGTACCAGCAGCCCTCAGCTAACCTGTAAAAGAAAATTAATAAGGATTAATAGCAGTTTTCTACGTTTTTTCAACTTTTTAGAATTTTTGTCTCTGAAAATCGTCCAAATAATAGTCAATTCAGTAGTTTTTCGAAAATTTTCTCAGGACAAGTACCCTCGTTTTTGGTAAAAATCGTCAATACATACCCCCTATTACCTACCCTAACCGTCCCGCGTCGTTTCCGGTCGAAATCCCACATAAAAAACGCATTTTCGTCCTTCTGCCTACACTTTGTCTTTACTAGAGAATTCACCTAACCGAGCTCGCTCTCCCATACATTATCGAATTTTGAAATTTCTAATTCTACCTGACCAGCTCAAATTCGCTTCTATCGTGTACCAGCAGCCCTCAGCTAACCTGTAAAAGAAAATTAATAAGGATTAATAGCAGTTTTCTACGTTTTTTCAACTTTTTAGAATTTTTGTCTCTGAAAATCGTCCAAATAATAGTCAATTCAGTAGTTTTTCGAAAATTTTCTCAGGACAAGTACCCTCGTTTTTGGTAAAAATCGTCAATACATACCCCCTATTACCTACCCTAACCGTCCCGCGTCGTTTCCGGTCGAAATCCCACATAAAAAACGCATTTTCGTCCTTCTGCCTACACTTTGTCTTTACTAGAGAATTCACCTAACCGAGCTCGCTCTCCCATACATTATCGAATTTTGAAATTTCTAATTCTACCTGACCAGCTCAAATTCGCTTCTATCGTGTACCAGCAGCCCTCAGCTAACCTGTAAAAGAAAATTAATAAGGATTAATAGCAGTTTTCTACGTTTTTTCAACTTTTTAGAATTTTTGTCTCTGAAAATCGTCCAAATAATAGTCAATTCAGTAGTTTTTCGAAAATTTTCTCAGGACAAGTACCCTCGTTTTTGGTAAAAATCGTCAATACATACCCCCTATTACCTACCCTAACCGTCCCGCGTCGTTTCCGGTCGAAATCCCACATAAAAAACGCATTTTCGTCCTTCTGCCTACACTTTGTCTTTACTAGAGAATTCACCTAACCGAGCTCGCTCTCCCATACATTATCGAATTTTGAAATTTCTAATTCTACCTGACCAGCTCAAATTCGCTTCTATCGTGTACCAGCAGCCCTCAGCTAACCTGTAAAAGAAAATTAATAAGGATTAATAGCAGTTTTCTACGTTTTTTCAACTTTTTAGAATTTTTGTCTCTGAAAATCGTCCAAATAATAGTCAATTCAGTAGTTTTTCGAAAATTTTCTCAGGACAAGTACCCTCGTTTTTGGTAAAAATCGTCAATACATACCCCCTATTACCTACCCTAACCGTCCCGCGTCGTTTCCGGTCGAAATCCCACATAAAAAACGCATTTTCGTCCTTCTGCCTACACTTTGTCTTTACTAGAGAATTCACCTAACCGAGCTCGCTCTCCCATACATTATCGAATTTTGAAATTTCTAATTCTACCTGACCAGCTCAAATTCGCTTCTATCGTGTACCAGCAGCCCTCAGCTAACCTGTAAAAGAAAATTAATAAGGATTAATAGCAGTTTTCTACGTTTTTTCAACTTTTTAGAATTTTTGTCTCTGAAAATCGTCCAAATAATAGTCAATTCAGTAGTTTTTCGAAAATTTTCTCAGGACAAGTACCCTCGTTTTTGGTAAAAATCGTCAATACATACCCCCTATTACCTACCCTAACCGTCCCGCGTCGTTTCCGGTCGAAATCCCACATAAAAAACGCATTTTCGTCCTTCTGCCTACACTTTGTCTTTACTAGAGAATTCACCTAACCGAGCTCGCTCTCCCATACATTATCGAATTTTGAAATTTCTAATTCTACCTGACCAGCTCAAATTCGCTTCTATCGTGTACCAGCAGCCCTCAGCTAACCTGTAAAAGAAAATTAATAAGGATTAATAGCAGTTTTCTACGTTTTTTCAACTTTTTAGAATTTTTGTCTCTGAAAATCGTCCAAATAATAGTCAATTCAGTAGTTTTTCGAAAATTTTCTCAGGACAAGTACCCTCGTTTTTGGTAAAAATCGTCAATACATACCCCCTATTACCTACCCTAACCGTCCCGCGTCGTTTCCGGTCGAAATCCCACATAAAAAACGCATTTTCGTCCTTCTGCCTACACTTTGTCTTTACTAGAGAATTCACCTAACCGAGCTCGCTCTCCCATACATTATCGAATTTTGAAATTTCTAATTCTACCTGACCAGCTCAAATTCGCTTCTATCGTGTACCAGCAGCCCTCAGCTAACCTGTAAAAGAAAATTAATAAGGATTAATAGCAGTTTTCTACGTTTTTTCAACTTTTTAGAATTTTTGTCTCTGAAAATCGTCCAAATAATAGTCAATTCAGTAGTTTTTCGAAAATTTTCTCAGGACAAGTACCCTCGTTTTTGGTAAAAATCGTCAATACATACCCCCTATTACCTACCCTAACCGTCCCGCGTCGTTTCCGGTCGAAATCCCACATAAAAAACGCATTTTCGTCCTTCTGCCTACACTTTGTCTTTACTAGAGAATTCACCTAACCGAGCTCGCTCTCCCATACATTATCGAATTTTGAAATTTCTAATTCTACCTGACCAGCTCAAATTCGCTTCTATCGTGTACCAGCAGCCCTCAGCTAACCTGTAAAAGAAAATTAATAAGGATTAATAGCAGTTTTCTACGTTTTTTCAACTTTTTAGAATTTTTGTCTCTGAAAATCGTCCAAATAATAGTCAATTCAGTAGTTTTTCGAAAATTTTCTCAGGACAAGTACCCTCGTTTTTGGTAAAAATCGTCAATACATACCCCCTATTACCTACCCTAACCGTCCCGCGTCGTTTCCGGTCGAAATCCCACATAAAAAACGCATTTTCGTCCTTCTGCCTACACTTTGTCTTTACTAGAGAATTCACCTAACCGAGCTCGCTCTCCCATACATTATCGAATTTTGAAATTTCTAATTCTACCTGACCAGCTCAAATTCGCTTCTATCGTGTACCAGCAGCCCTCAGCTAACCTGTAAAAGAAAATTAATAAGGATTAATAGCAGTTTTCTACGTTTTTTCAACTTTTTAGAATTTTTGTCTCTGAAAATCGTCCAAATAATAGTCAATTCAGTAGTTTTTCGAAAATTTTCTCAGGACAAGTACCCTCGTTTTTGGTAAAAATCGTCAATACATACCCCCTATTACCTACCCTAACCGTCCCGCGTCGTTTCCGGTCGAAATCCCACATAAAAAACGCATTTTCGTCCTTCTGCCTACACTTTGTCTTTACTAGAGAATTCACCTAACCGAGCTCGCTCTCCCATACATTATCGAATTTTGAAATTTCTAATTCTACCTGACCAGCTCAAATTCGCTTCTATCGTGTACCAGCAGCCCTCAGCTAACCTGTAAAAGAAAATTAATAAGGATTAATAGCAGTTTTCTACGTTTTTTCAACTTTTTAGAATTTTTGTCTCTGAAAATCGTCCAAATAATAGTCAATTCAGTAGTTTTTCGAAAATTTTCTCAGGACAAGTACCCTCGTTTTTGGTAAAAATCGTCAATACATACCCCCTATTACCTACCCTAACCGTCCCGCGTCGTTTCCGGTCGAAATCCCACATAAAAAACGCATTTTCGTCCTTCTGCCTACACTTTGTCTTTACTAGAGAATTCACCTAACCGAGCTCGCTCTCCCATACATTATCGAATTTTGAAATTTCTAATTCTACCTGACCAGCTCAAATTCGCTTCTATCGTGTACCAGCAGCCCTCAGCTAACCTGTAAAAGAAAATTAATAAGGATTAATAGCAGTTTTCTACGTTTTTTCAACTTTTTAGAATTTTTGTCTCTGAAAATCGTCCAAATAATAGTCAATTCAGTAGTTTTTCGAAAATTTTCTCAGGACAAGTACCCTCGTTTTTGGTAAAAATCGTCAATACATACCCCCTATTACCTACCCTAACCGTCCCGCGTCGTTTCCGGTCGAAATCCCACATAAAAAACGCATTTTCGTCCTTCTGCCTACACTTTGTCTTTACTAGAGAATTCACCTAACCGAGCTCGCTCTCCCATACATTATCGAATTTTGAAATTTCTAATTCTACCTGACCAGCTCAAATTCGCTTCTATCGTGTACCAGCAGCCCTCAGCTAACCTGTAAAAGAAAATTAATAAGGATTAATAGCAGTTTTCTACGTTTTTTCAACTTTTTAGAATTTTTGTCTCTGAAAATCGTCCAAATAATAGTCAATTCAGTAGTTTTTCGAAAATTTTCTCAGGACAAGTACCCTCGTTTTTGGTAAAAATCGTCAATACATACCCCCTATTACCTACCCTAACCGTCCCGCGTCGTTTCCGGTCGAAATCCCACATAAAAAACGCATTTTCGTCCTTCTGCCTACACTTTGTCTTTACTAGAGAATTCACCTAACCGAGCTCGCTCTCCCATACATTATCGAATTTTGAAATTTCTAATTCTACCTGACCAGCTCAAATTCGCTTCTATCGTGTACCAGCAGCCCTCAGCTAACCTGTAAAAGAAAATTAATAAGGATTAATAGCAGTTTTCTACGTTTTTTCAACTTTTTAGAATTTTTGTCTCTGAAAATCGTCCAAATAATAGTCAATTCAGTAGTTTTTCGAAAATTTTCTCAGGACAAGTACCCTCGTTTTTGGTAAAAATCGTCAATACATACCCCCTATTACCTACCCTAACCGTCCCGCGTCGTTTCCGGTCGAAATCCCACATAAAAAACGCATTTTCGTCCTTCTGCCTACACTTTGTCTTTACTAGAGAATTCACCTAACCGAGCTCGCTCTCCCATACATTATCGAATTTTGAAATTTCTAATTCTACCTGACCAGCTCAAATTCGCTTCTATCGTGTACCAGCAGCCCTCAGCTAACCTGTAAAAGAAAATTAATAAGGATTAATAGCAGTTTTCTACGTTTTTTCAACTTTTTAGAATTTTTGTCTCTGAAAATCGTCCAAATAATAGTCAATTCAGTAGTTTTTCGAAAATTTTCTCAGGACAAGTACCCTCGTTTTTGGTAAAAATCGTCAATACATACCCCCTATTACCTACCCTAACCGTCCCGCGTCGTTTCCGGTCGAAATCCCACATAAAAAACGCATTTTCGTCCTTCTGCCTACACTTTGTCTTTACTAGAGAATTCACCTAACCGAGCTCGCTCTCCCATACATTATCGAATTTTGAAATTTCTAATTCTACCTGACCAGCTCAAATTCGCTTCTATCGTGTACCAGCAGCCCTCAGCTAACCTGTAAAAGAAAATTAATAAGGATTAATAGCAGTTTTCTACGTTTTTTCAACTTTTTAGAATTTTTGTCTCTGAAAATCGTCCAAATAATAGTCAATTCAGTAGTTTTTCGAAAATTTTCTCAGGACAAGTACCCTCGTTTTTGGTAAAAATCGTCAATACATACCCCCTATTACCTACCCTAACCGTCCCGCGTCGTTTCCGGTCGAAATCCCACATAAAAAACGCATTTTCGTCCTTCTGCCTACACTTTGTCTTTACTAGAGAATTCACCTAACCGAGCTCGCTCTCCCATACATTATCGAATTTTGAAATTTCTAATTCTACCTGACCAGCTCAAATTCGCTTCTATCGTGTACCAGCAGCCCTCAGCTAACCTGTAAAAGAAAATTAATAAGGATTAATAGCAGTTTTCTACGTTTTTTCAACTTTTTAGAATTTTTGTCTCTGAAAATCGTCCAAATAATAGTCAATTCAGTAGTTTTTCGAAAATTTTCTCAGGACAAGTACCCTCGTTTTTGGTAAAAATCGTCAATACATACCCCCTATTACCTACCCTAACCGTCCCGCGTCGTTTCCGGTCGAAATCCCACATAAAAAACGCATTTTCGTCCTTCTGCCTACACTTTGTCTTTACTAGAGAATTCACCTAACCGAGCTCGCTCTCCCATACATTATCGAATTTTGAAATTTCTAATTCTACCTGACCAGCTCAAATTCGCTTCTATCGTGTACCAGCAGCCCTCAGCTAACCTGTAAAAGAAAATTAATAAGGATTAATAGCAGTTTTCTACGTTTTTTCAACTTTTTAGAATTTTTGTCTCTGAAAATCGTCCAAATAATAGTCAATTCAGTAGTTTTTCGAAAATTTTCTCAGGACAAGTACCCTCGTTTTTGGTAAAAATCGTCAATACATACCCCCTATTACCTACCCTAACCGTCCCGCGTCGTTTCCGGTCGAAATCCCACATAAAAAACGCATTTTCGTCCTTCTGCCTACACTTTGTCTTTACTAGAGAATTCACCTAACCGAGCTCGCTCTCCCATACATTATCGAATTTTGAAATTTCTAATTCTACCTGACCAGCTCAAATTCGCTTCTATCGTGTACCAGCAGCCCTCAGCTAACCTGTAAAAGAAAATTAATAAGGATTAATAGCAGTTTTCTACGTTTTTTCAACTTTTTAGAATTTTTGTCTCTGAAAATCGTCCAAATAATAGTCAATTCAGTAGTTTTTCGAAAATTTTCTCAGGACAAGTACCCTCGTTTTTGGTAAAAATCGTCAATACATACCCCCTATTACCTACCCTAACCGTCCCGCGTCGTTTCCGGTCGAAATCCCACATAAAAAACGCATTTTCGTCCTTCTGCCTACACTTTGTCTTTACTAGAGAATTCACCTAACCGAGCTCGCTCTCCCATACATTATCGAATTTTGAAATTTCTAATTCTACCTGACCAGCTCAAATTCGCTTCTATCGTGTACCAGCAGCCCTCAGCTAACCTGTAAAAGAAAATTAATAAGGATTAATAGCAGTTTTCTACGTTTTTTCAACTTTTTAGAATTTTTGTCTCTGAAAATCGTCCAAATAATAGTCAATTCAGTAGTTTTTCGAAAATTTTCTCAGGACAAGTACCCTCGTTTTTGGTAAAAATCGTCAATACATACCCCCTATTACCTACCCTAACCGTCCCGCGTCGTTTCCGGTCGAAATCCCACATAAAAAACGCATTTTCGTCCTTCTGCCTACACTTTGTCTTTACTAGAGAATTCACCTAACCGAGCTCGCTCTCCCATACATTATCGAATTTTGAAATTTCTAATTCTACCTGACCAGCTCAAATTCGCTTCTATCGTGTACCAGCAGCCCTCAGCTAACCTGTAAAAGAAAATTAATAAGGATTAATAGCAGTTTTCTACGTTTTTTCAACTTTTTAGAATTTTTGTCTCTGAAAATCGTCCAAATAATAGTCAATTCAGTAGTTTTTCGAAAATTTTCTCAGGACAAGTACCCTCGTTTTTGGTAAAAATCGTCAATACATACCCCCTATTACCTACCCTAACCGTCCCGCGTCGTTTCCGGTCGAAATCCCACATAAAAAACGCATTTTCGTCCTTCTGCCTACACTTTGTCTTTACTAGAGAATTCACCTAACCGAGCTCGCTCTCCCATACATTATCGAATTTTGAAATTTCTAATTCTACCTGACCAGCTCAAATTCGCTTCTATCGTGTACCAGCAGCCCTCAGCTAACCTGTAAAAGAAAATTAATAAGGATTAATAGCAGTTTTCTACGTTTTTTCAACTTTTTAGAATTTTTGTCTCTGAAAATCGTCCAAATAATAGTCAATTCAGTAGTTTTTCGAAAATTTTCTCAGGACAAGTACCCTCGTTTTTGGTAAAAATCGTCAATACATACCCCCTATTACCTACCCTAACCGTCCCGCGTCGTTTCCGGTCGAAATCCCACATAAAAAACGCATTTTCGTCCTTCTGCCTACACTTTGTCTTTACTAGAGAATTCACCTAACCGAGCTCGCTCTCCCATACATTATCGAATTTTGAAATTTCTAATTCTACCTGACCAGCTCAAATTCGCTTCTATCGTGTACCAGCAGCCCTCAGCTAACCTGTAAAAGAAAATTAATAAGGATTAATAGCAGTTTTCTACGTTTTTTCAACTTTTTAGAATTTTTGTCTCTGAAAATCGTCCAAATAATAGTCAATTCAGTAGTTTTTCGAAAATTTTCTCAGGACAAGTACCCTCGTTTTTGGTAAAAATCGTCAATACATACCCCCTATTACCTACCCTAACCGTCCCGCGTCGTTTCCGGTCGAAATCCCACATAAAAAACGCATTTTCGTCCTTCTGCCTACACTTTGTCTTTACTAGAGAATTCACCTAACCGAGCTCGCTCTCCCATACATTATCGAATTTTGAAATTTCTAATTCTACCTGACCAGCTCAAATTCGCTTCTATCGTGTACCAGCAGCCCTCAGCTAACCTGTAAAAGAAAATTAATAAGGATTAATAGCAGTTTTCTACGTTTTTTTCAACTTTTTAGAATTTTTGTCTCTGAAAATCGTCCAAATAATAGTCAATTCAGTAGTTTTTCGAAAATTTTCTCAGGACAAGTACCCTCGTTTTTGGTAAAAATCGTCAATACATACCCCCTATTACCTACCCTAACCGTCCCGCGTCGTTTCCGGTCGAAATCCCACATAAAAAACGCATTTTCGTCCTTCTGCCTACACTTTGTCTTTACTAGAGAATTCACCTAACCGAGCTCGCTCTCCCATACATTATCGAATTTTGAAATTTCTAATTCTACCTGACCAGCTCAAATTCGCTTCTATCGTGTACCAGCAGCCCTCAGCTAACCTGTAAAAGAAAATTAATAAGGATTAATAGCAGTTTTCTACGTTTTTTCAACTTTTTAGAATTTTTGTCTCTGAAAATCGTCCAAATAATAGTCAATTCAGTAGTTTTTCGAAAATTTTCTCAGGACAAGTACCCTCGTTTTTTGGTAAAAATCGTCAATACATACCCCCTATTACCTACCCTAACCGTCCCGCGTCGTTTCCGGTCGAAATCCCACATAAAAAACGCATTTTCGTCCTTCTGCCTACACTTTGTCTTTACTAGAGAATTCACCTAACCGAGCTCGCTCTCCCATACATTATCGAATTTTGAAATTTCTAATTCTACCTGACCAGCTCAAATTCGCTTCTATCGTGTACCAGCAGCCCTCAGCTAACCTGTAAAAGAAAATTAATAAGGATTAATAGCAGTTTTCTACGTTTTTTCAACTTTTTAGAATTTTTGTCTCTGAAAATCGTCCAAATAATAGTCAATTCAGTAGTTTTTCGAAAATTTTCTCAGGACAAGTACCCTCGTTTTTGGTAAAAATCGTCAATACATACCCCCTATTACCTACCCTAACCGTCCCGCGTCGTTTCCGGTCGAAATCCCACATAAAAAACGCATTTTCGTCCTTCTGCCTACACTTTGTCTTTACTAGAGAATTCACCTAACCGAGCTCGCTCTCCCATACATTATCGAATTTTGAAATTTCTAATTCTACCTGACCAGCTCAAATTCGCTTCTATCGTGTACCAGCAGCCCTCAGCTAACCTGTAAAAGAAAATTAATAAGGATTAATAGCAGTTTTCTACGTTTTTTCAACTTTTTAGAATTTTTGTCTCTGAAAATCGTCCAAATAATAGTCAATTCAGTAGTTTTTCGAAAATTTTCTCAGGACAAGTACCCTCGTTTTTGGTAAAAATCGTCAATACATACCCCCTATTACCTACCCTAACCGTCCCGCGTCGTTTCCGGTCGAAATCCCACATAAAAAACGCATTTTCGTCCTTCTGCCTACACTTTGTCTTTACTAGAGAATTCACCTAACCGAGCTCGCTCTCCCATACATTATCGAATTTTGAAATTTCTAATTCTACCTGACCAGCTCAAATTCGCTTCTATCGTGTACCAGCAGCCCTCAGCTAACCTGTAAAAGAAAATTAATAAGGATTAATAGCAGTTTTCTACGTTTTTTTCAACTTTTTAGAATTTTTGTCTCTGAAAATCGTCCAAATAATAGTCAATTCAGTAGTTTTTCGAAAATTTTCTCAGGACAAGTACCCTCGTTTTTGGTAAAAATCGTCAATACATACCCCCTATTACCTACCCTAACCGTCCCGCGTCGTTTCCGGTCGAAATCCCACATAAAAAACGCATTTTCGTCCTTCTGCCTACACTTTGTCTTTACTAGAGAATTCACCTAACCGAGCTCGCTCTCCCATACATTATCGAATTTTGAAATTTCTAATTCTACCTGACCAGCTCAAATTCGCTTCTATCGTGTACCAGCACCCTCAGCTAACCTGTAAAAGAAAATTAATAAGGATTAATAGCAGTTTTCTACGTTTTTTTCAACTTTTTAGAATTTTTGTCTCTGAAAATCGTCCAAATAATAGTCAATTCAGTAGTTTTTCGAAAATTTTCTCAGGACAAGTACCCTCGTTTTTTGGTAAAAATCGTCAATACATACCCCCTATTACCTACCCTAACCGTCCCGCGTCGTTTCCGGTCGAAATCCCACATAAAAAACGCATTTTCGTCCTTC
>CASHTA010000010.1:0-46858 GCA_949358125.1 Idaea dimidiata
TCCAAAAATCGACGATGTATGAAAAGTTGGTATCGGTTACGTGAATTTTCTAAGTCCCAAATTAGTAGGTATGCAGGCAAAAATGCGTAATTTGTGCGGGATAGGTACGGGATAGGTGTCTGAGGGTTTAGGGGATGTAGGAGGGGGTTGTTTGGAGTAGTTTTGAGGGAAATTCGCGAAAGTTTTCCTAAGAAAATTTCGAGAAAACGGGAAAATTCGCACAAAATTCACTAGAAATATGTAAAATTTGACAAAAATTTGGAAAATAACTGTTATTAACTGTGTCTATTGTATTTTTCAGGAGCAGGGAACACCACCGGGATGCCGCTGTATAGTCAAAAACTCAAAAAGTCTAATGAAAAATTTCCAAAAATCGACGATGTATGAAAAGTTGGTATCGGTTACGTGAATTTTCTAAGTCCCAAATTAGTAGGTATGCAGGCAAAAATGCGTAATTTGTGCGGGATAGGTACGGGATAGGTGTCTGAGGGTTTAGGGGATGTAGGAGGGGGTTGTTTGGAGTAGTTTTGAGGGAAATTCGCGAAAGTTTTCCTAAGAAAATTTCGAGAAAACGGGAAAATTCGCACAAAATTCACTAGAAATATGTAAAATTTGACAAAAATTTGGAAAATAACTGTTATTAACTGTGTCTATTGTATTTTTCAGGAGCAGGGAACACCACCGGGATGCCGCTGTATAGTCAAAAACTCAAAAAGTCTAATGAAAAATTTCCAAAAATCGACGATGTATGAAAAGTTGGTATCGGTTACGTGAATTTTCTAAGTCCCAAATTAGTAGGTATGCAGGCAAAAATGCGTAATTTGTGCGGGATAGGTACGGGATAGGTGTCTGAGGGTTTAGGGGATGTAGGAGGGGGTTGTTTGGAGTAGTTTTGAGGGAAATTCGCGAAAGTTTTCCTAAGAAAATTTCGAGAAAACGGGAAAATTCGCACAAAATTCACTAGAAATATGTAAAATTTGACAAAAATTTGGAAAATAACTGTTATTAACTGTGTCTATTGTATTTTTCAGGAGCAGGGAACACCACCGGGATGCCGCTGTATAGTCAAAAACTCAAAAAGTCTAATGAAAAATTTCCAAAAATCGACGATGTATGAAAAGTTGGTATCGGTTACGTGAATTTTCTAAGTCCCAAATTAGTAGGTATGCAGGCAAAAATGCGTAATTTGTGCGGGATAGGTACGGGATAGGTGTCTGAGGGTTTAGGGGATGTAGGAGGGGGTTGTTTGGAGTAGTTTTGAGGGAAATTCGCGAAAGTTTTCCTAAGAAAATTTCGAGAAAACGGGAAAATTCGCACAAAATTCACTAGAAATATGTAAAATTTGACAAAAATTTGGAAAATAACTGTTATTAACTGTGTCTATTGTATTTTTCAGGAGCAGGGAACACCACCGGGATGCCGCTGTATAGTCAAAAACTCAAAAAGTCTAATGAAAAATTTCCAAAAATCGACGATGTATGAAAAGTTGGTATCGGTTACGTGAATTTTCTAAGTCCCAAATTAGTAGGTATGCAGGCAAAAATGCGTAATTTGTGCGGGATAGGTACGGGATAGGTGTCTGAGGGTTTAGGGGATGTAGGAGGGGGTTGTTTGGAGTAGTTTTGAGGGAAATTCGCGAAAGTTTTCCTAAGAAAATTTCGAGAAAACGGGAAAATTCGCACAAAATTCACTAGAAATATGTAAAATTTGACAAAAATTTGGAAAATAACTGTTATTAACTGTGTCTATTGTATTTTTCAGGAGCAGGGAACACCACCGGGATGCCGCTGTATAGTCAAAAACTCAAAAAGTCTAATGAAAAATTTCCAAAAATCGACGATGTATGAAAAGTTGGTATCGGTTACGTGAATTTTCTAAGTCCCAAATTAGTAGGTATGCAGGCAAAAATGCGTAATTTGTGCGGGATAGGTACGGGATAGGTGTCTGAGGGTTTAGGGGATGTAGGAGGGGGTTGTTTGGAGTAGTTTTGAGGGAAATTCGCGAAAGTTTTCCTAAGAAAATTTCGAGAAAACGGGAAAATTCGCACAAAATTCACTAGAAATATGTAAAATTTGACAAAAATTTGGAAAATAACTGTTATTAACTGTGTCTATTGTATTTTTCAGGAGCAGGGAACACCACCGGGATGCCGCTGTATAGTCAAAAACTCAAAAAGTCTAATGAAAAATTTCCAAAAATCGACGATGTATGAAAAGTTGGTATCGGTTACGTGAATTTTCTAAGTCCCAAATTAGTAGGTATGCAGGCAAAAATGCGTAATTTGTGCGGGATAGGTACGGGATAGGTGTCTGAGGGTTTAGGGGATGTAGGAGGGGGTTGTTTGGAGTAGTTTTGAGGGAAATTCGCGAAAGTTTTCCTAAGAAAATTTCGAGAAAACGGGAAAATTCGCACAAAATTCACTAGAAATATGTAAAATTTGACAAAAATTTGGAAAATAACTGTTATTAACTGTGTCTATTGTATTTTTCAGGAGCAGGGAACACCACCGGGATGCCGCTGTATAGTCAAAAACTCAAAAAGTCTAATGAAAAATTTCCAAAAATCGACGATGTATGAAAAGTTGGTATCGGTTACGTGAATTTTCTAAGTCCCAAATTAGTAGGTATGCAGGCAAAAATGCGTAATTTGTGCGGGATAGGTACGGGATAGGTGTCTGAGGGTTTAGGGGATGTAGGAGGGGGTTGTTTGGAGTAGTTTTGAGGGAAATTCGCGAAAGTTTTCCTAAGAAAATTTCGAGAAAACGGGAAAATTCGCACAAAATTCACTAGAAATATGTAAAATTTGACAAAAATTTGGAAAATAACTGTTATTAACTGTGTCTATTGTATTTTTCAGGAGCAGGGAACACCACCGGGATGCCGCTGTATAGTCAAAAACTCAAAAAGTCTAATGAAAAATTTCCAAAAATCGACGATGTATGAAAAGTTGGTATCGGTTACGTGAATTTTCTAAGTCCCAAATTAGTAGGTATGCAGGCAAAAATGCGTAATTTGTGCGGGATAGGTACGGGATAGGTGTCTGAGGGTTTAGGGGATGTAGGAGGGGGTTGTTTGGAGTAGTTTTGAGGGAAATTCGCGAAAGTTTTCCTAAGAAAATTTCGAGAAAACGGGAAAATTCGCACAAAATTCACTAGAAATATGTAAAATTTGACAAAAATTTGGAAAATAACTGTTATTAACTGTGTCTATTGTATTTTTCAGGAGCAGGGAACACCACCGGGATGCCGCTGTATAGTCAAAAACTCAAAAAGTCTAATGAAAAATTTCCAAAAATCGACGATGTATGAAAAGTTGGTATCGGTTACGTGAATTTTCTAAGTCCCAAATTAGTAGGTATGCAGGCAAAAATGCGTAATTTGTGCGGGATAGGTACGGGATAGGTGTCTGAGGGTTTAGGGGATGTAGGAGGGGGTTGTTTGGAGTAGTTTTGAGGGAAATTCGCGAAAGTTTTCCTAAGAAAATTTCGAGAAAACGGGAAAATTCGCACAAAATTCACTAGAAATATGTAAAATTTGACAAAAATTTGGAAAATAACTGTTATTAACTGTGTCTATTGTATTTTTCAGGAGCAGGGAACACCACCGGGATGCCGCTGTATAGTCAAAAACTCAAAAAGTCTAATGAAAAATTTCCAAAAATCGACGATGTATGAAAAGTTGGTATCGGTTACGTGAATTTTCTAAGTCCCAAATTAGTAGGTATGCAGGCAAAAATGCGTAATTTGTGCGGGATAGGTACGGGATAGGTGTCTGAGGGTTTAGGGGATGTAGGAGGGGGTTGTTTGGAGTAGTTTTGAGGGAAATTCGCGAAAGTTTTCCTAAGAAAATTTCGAGAAAACGGGAAAATTCGCACAAAATTCACTAGAAATATGTAAAATTTGACAAAAATTTGGAAAATAACTGTTATTAACTGTGTCTATTGTATTTTTCAGGAGCAGGGAACACCACCGGGATGCCGCTGTATAGTCAAAAACTCAAAAAGTCTAATGAAAAATTTCCAAAAATCGACGATGTATGAAAAGTTGGTATCGGTTACGTGAATTTTCTAAGTCCCAAATTAGTAGGTATGCAGGCAAAAATGCGTAATTTGTGCGGGATAGGTACGGGATAGGTGTCTGAGGGTTTAGGGGATGTAGGAGGGGGTTGTTTGGAGTAGTTTTGAGGGAAATTCGCGAAAGTTTTCCTAAGAAAATTTCGAGAAAACGGGAAAATTCGCACAAAATTCACTAGAAATATGTAAAATTTGACAAAAATTTGGAAAATAACTGTTATTAACTGTGTCTATTGTATTTTTCAGGAGCAGGGAACACCACCGGGATGCCGCTGTATAGTCAAAAACTCAAAAAGTCTAATGAAAAATTTCCAAAAATCGACGATGTATGAAAAGTTGGTATCGGTTACGTGAATTTTCTAAGTCCCAAATTAGTAGGTATGCAGGCAAAAATGCGTAATTTGTGCGGGATAGGTACGGGATAGGTGTCTGAGGGTTTAGGGGATGTAGGAGGGGGTTGTTTGGAGTAGTTTTGAGGGAAATTCGCGAAAGTTTTCCTAAGAAAATTTCGAGAAAACGGGAAAATTCGCACAAAATTCACTAGAAATATGTAAAATTTGACAAAAATTTGGAAAATAACTGTTATTAACTGTGTCTATTGTATTTTTCAGGAGCAGGGAACACCACCGGGATGCCGCTGTATAGTCAAAAACTCAAAAAGTCTAATGAAAAATTTCCAAAAATCGACGATGTATGAAAAGTTGGTATCGGTTACGTGAATTTTCTAAGTCCCAAATTAGTAGGTATGCAGGCAAAAATGCGTAATTTGTGCGGGATAGGTACGGGATAGGTGTCTGAGGGTTTAGGGGATGTAGGAGGGGGTTGTTTGGAGTAGTTTTGAGGGAAATTCGCGAAAGTTTTCCTAAGAAAATTTCGAGAAAACGGGAAAATTCGCACAAAATTCACTAGAAATATGTAAAATTTGACAAAAATTTGGAAAATAACTGTTATTAACTGTGTCTATTGTATTTTTCAGGAGCAGGGAACACCACCGGGATGCCGCTGTATAGTCAAAAACTCAAAAAGTCTAATGAAAAATTTCCAAAAATCGACGGTTAGGTTAGGTTAGGTTAGGTTAGGTTAGGTTAGGTTAGGTTAGGTTAGGTTAGGTTAGGTTAGGTTAGGTTAGGTTAGGTTAGGTTAGGTTAGGTTAGGTTAGGTTAGGTTAGGTTAGGTTAGGTTAGGTTAGGTTAGGTTAGGTTAGGTTAGGTTAGGTTAGGTTAGGTTAGGTTAGGTTAGGTTAGGTTAGGTTAGGTTAGGTTAGGTTAGGTTAGGTTAGGTTAGGTTAGGTTAGGTTAGGTTAGGTTAGGTTAGGTTAGGTTAGGTTAGGTTAGGTTAGGTTCCCCCCCGAGTTGCGTCCACCTTGTCGTGGTGGGGGGGCTCAGTAGCCGCTCACCATAGCAAGCCAGCTATGTTGGGCGGTGAAGCGAAGAGACGCATTAGGTAGGTACACTTAACATTCGCTCATACACTTACACACACAACTCACATTTTTACACACACACACCACACACCTTCATTCACACTACACACCAATAGGTGGGTGCCCTTGCCTTAATTGGCCGGGGTACGTGTTAGCATAGGTGCCTCCCGCGAAAGCGGGGATGGGTGGTTCGGGCTTGCCTTTGCCGGCCGGCCCCGTGGAGAGACCACGTTAAAAAACCTGGAAGGCAAGTTGGTGGTGCGGGGCGAGGCCTGTGTGGCTGCCCAGTCGGCAGTCATTACCGCACCCCCAGGAGGGGTACCAGCCGCCCCCCCTTTTGGGTCATCAACCTAGGCTTCATAGGTGCCGAACCGGCTCCGGCCCTATGCGACCGTTATTTCCGTGTGCTCGTGGGACTTGTTATGGAGTACTTAAAAAATAAAAACCAAACCCCAAATGTTGAAGAGAAGGAGAAGAAGAGGGAGAGAAGAGAGAGGCGTGAGACGCGCAGGCGGAAGAAGGAAGAGGAGCTTTTGCTCGAGAGGAGCGATTCAGGGCAAAGAAGCCCTATCCGGAGTGAGGAAGGTCTAAGACCTAGAAGCCCAGTCGTACGGCTTCAAAGACTGAGCAGCACAGACCTGCAACAAAAGGTGCTAAAAGAGGATCTGGACTTGTCGGAGTCCACTAGCACCAATACGGACAACTTGTCCCTGTCCGGTTACCACTCCCCGGCGGAGAGCGTCACAAGCACGGCTACCATGGCAAGTGCCAAGAGGCCGCACGGTGACGTGGACAGTGATGAGGAGTGGGGAGTCAACAAGATTCCAACCACCTCCACCAACACAGGACGAGGACGAGGCCGCGGTCGCCCCCCCACCTCTGGGGAATATGTGGGATTAGCCAAGGCGAGGCAGGAGCTCCTCAACGTGGAGAAGGAGGCGCTACGTCTGGAGGCCGAAAAGGACGTCGACTCCGCAGCGTCTACTGCCAGGGAACTTCGCCTCAGGTTCCCGACCAAGGCAGAGCTGCAAAAGCAGGCTTCTGAGGGAACCTCGGCTAATGTCCCAATCGAGGCACTCACTACCCAGGGACTAAGTGAGAGAATTGCTGCCGACATTTCGGCCATAAACTATGTCGCCAGCAATTCAAAAAAGCTGCAGGGCAGATTTGTGGCCTACCTGAAGAGCGCGGCACTCAGTATGGCCAACGTAATGGAGGAGCTGAGCCAACGCACCTCAAACGAGGAGACGGCCTTGTTGCAGGCGGAAAACCGCAAAATCAAAGCGGAAATGGCGGAGCTCCGAAAGGAACTCTCTGCCATCAGACGGGAGATGTCAAGGGCAAATGACAACCGCCCTTCAACATCCCAAGCTATACCCTCGGGTGTCAGTGGTCAGACCACCGCGGTTGCCACTACCAGACCTGAGGCCAGCCTCATCGAGGAGCTAAAGCGGGCACTCATAGTCGAAGTGGGGACTATGGTGAGTGCCCGTCTCCAGGTGCTGGAAGAGAGGCTGCCCCCCGCCCCAATCATGCGCCCACCTCTGGCGGCTGACAGGGCGAGAGTGAGAAACTTATCACCCCCTCAGGTGACACAAGAGGCCAGCCCTGCCTTACCCGCTACCTCGGGTAGTAAAGGCAAGGGTAAAGGGAAGGGGAAAGGAAAGGGCAAGGGCGCGTCATCGCAGGCAGCTACTGCCGCCAGCCCCGGCCCCTCCACCTCCACAGCTGTCCTCAGCCCTCCCATTGCAGTAGCTGGGCCCTCAAATGCCACTTCTGCTCCGGGCGTCCAACCGTCTACTCCATCTGAAGCTTGGACGACCGTGGTGAAGAGAGGCAAAAAGGGAAAACCACCGAGGAAGACTGAGGCTTCTCAACAGCCTCCACAGGCCAAAAAGCCGAAGCTGAGGGTACACCGTACGGCGGGAATTGTTGTCACCCTACAGCCAGAGGCGGAGCAGAAAGGCGAGACATATGCGGCGGTCTTAGCCGAGGCCAAGAACCGAATCGATTGGCGGGCCATGGGCATCGAGGGCGTCCGAATAGATAAGACGGCGACTGGTGCCCGGCTAATTAAGATTCCGGGTCCTGCTAGAGCCGAACAAGCCGACGCTCTTGCGGCTAAAATTAGCGAGACGCTAACGGCGGACCGGGTCCGGGTATACCGTCCGGTAACCACTGCGGATCTCCGGATCACCGGACTCGACGATTCGGTGTCGGTAGCCGAGCTTGTGGCTGCGATCGCGCAAGCGGGTGGCTGCTCCGCAGAGCAGGTTAAATGCGGGGACATTCGCCGAGAGTCGCGAAGCATGGGCTCGGCGTGGGTCCGGTGCCCCGTAGAGGTCGCCAGAAAGATGACGGAGACCGGCCGGTTACTCGTGGGCTGGGTGTCGGCAACTGTAAAGTTGCTGCAGCCCCAAGTGCAACGGTGTTTCCGGTGTCTGGAAGCCGGGCACGTGCGTGCCAAGTGCACGTCCGAGGTTGACCGCAGCGACATCTGCTACCGGTGCGGTCAGCCTGGACACAAAGCCGGTACCTGCTCAGCCACGGTACATTGCGCCCTGTGCGCAGCTGCAGGATTGCCAGCTGCTCACAAAGTGGGCACTAGGGCATGCAAGGACCCTAAAGTGTCCAAGAAGAAGAGGCCGGTCAAAGTTGCAACACCCAACTCTGCCGCAGCTAACCCAGGCGCCCCGGAGGTCACGGAGGCGATGGATGAGGTGGTCGATATTCCAGCTCCTTAATGGATCACGACCCCTCCCATCGCTTCCTGCAGACCAACCTTAATCACTGCTGGAACGCCCAGAACCTTCTGGTAGCGTCCATGGCAGAGTGGTTGATAGAGGTGGCAGTGGTGGCAGACCCCCACAGCGTCCCAAGTGGGTCCGGCTGGTTCGCGGATGCGGCGACTCTAGTCGCGATAATCCCGAGTGCACTCTGTGTGCCGCCCCTCCGTCTCATCGCCCGCGGCGTTGGTTACGTCGCGGTACGATGGAGGGACACAGTCGTGGTCGGAGCGTATTTTACGCCAAACCGACCCGACCGTGAGTTTGAGGTCTTCCTTGAAGAGGTT
Source organism: Idaea dimidiata (assembly GCA_949358125.1). Lineage (NCBI taxonomy): Eukaryota > Metazoa > Arthropoda > Insecta > Lepidoptera > Geometridae > Idaea > Idaea dimidiata. Next base: position 8,567 of record CASHTA010000010.1, read on the forward strand.
GGGGCCCTACTGGACCGAACACAACCTCTTCCGGCCCTCGTCCTGGGAGACCTCAACTCCTGGTCCACAAGGTGGGGCAGTGCACAGCCCAACTCCAGGGGCAGGCTCCTTGAGCCTTGGCTCGACACCTTCGAGCTGACGCCGATGAACCGGGGATCGGCAAGCACCTTCGTGCGGTGGCGGGCCCAGTCGATTGTGGACGTCACACTCGCGGGTCCCGCCCTCGTGCAAAGGGTGCACAACTGGCGGGTTGAGGAGGCGGAGACTCTCTCTGATCATCTTTACATCAGATTCGAGATCTCTGCCCACACCTCGCCCCCAGTCCAGCCGTCCCCCCGGGCGGAACGCCCGAGGTGGGCCCTTCGTCAGCTCGACAAGGAGCTCCTGGAGGAGGCCGCCATCATCCAGGCGTGGGTGCCAGTGCCGGAGGCCCTGGATGATGTCGATGCAGAGGCGGAAAGGCTCACGAGGGTAATGACGAGTGTCTGTGACACGTCGATGCCCCGGGTCAAGCCGCGAGCTCGCTCGCGGCAAGTGTACTGGTGGAGCGCGGAAATTGCCACGCTACGCACCTCCTGCGTGGCAATGCGCCGCCAGTACCAGAGACACCGGAGGCGTCGACACGGTCGGCCCCGTGAGCCCGACGAGCCGGACCCGGTGGAGGACCGGTTATACGAGGCCTGGAGGTCCGGGAGGAGGGCCCTTAGTAAGGCCATCAGCGCGGCCAAGGACAGAGCTCGCGAGGAGCTACTCGCGTCCCTGAGTCGGGACCCATGGGGGCGCCCCTACCGCTCGGCTAGGGGAAAGCTCAGACCGTGGGCCCCACCTTTGACTCAGACGCTTGAGTCGAGCTTTGTCGCACAGGTGGTGGCGACGCTCTTCCCGGCAGCGGAGGAGTATAACCCGCCGAATATGGCTCCGCCTCTGGCGCTGGAGCCGGCACACATGGAGGAGGAACCTGTAGAGGTCACTTCCTCGGAGATGGAGATGGTCCTCCGTCGCCTCAGAGCGAAGAGCACCGCCCCTGGGCCTGATGGCATACCGGGGCGCGCAGTTGCTCTCGCCTCCGGGCACTTGGGGGACCATTTCCGGAGGCTGTTCTCCGCCTGCCTCGAGCGAGGGGAGTTCCCAGCTCGATGGAGGGTGGGCAGCCTCATACTCCTGAGGAAGGAGGGGCGGCCGGAGGACTCGCCGTCGGCGTACCGCCCGATTATCCTTCTCGATGAGGGGTGTAAACTCCTCGAGAGGATAATCGCGGCGCGCCTAACGAGCCACCTCACCCGTACCGGGCCGGACCTTTCGGCATACCAGTACGGGTTCCGGAGGGAGCGCTCGACGGTGGGGGCCATCCTTCGGGTCAAGGCCCTAGCGGAGGAGGCCGTGGCCGGGGGAGAGGTGCTGTTGGCTGTGTCACTCGACATAGCGAACGCCTTCAACACTCTCCCCTGGGCCTGCATAAAGGAGGCACTCCGCTTCCATCGTGTGCCGGAGTACCTGCGACGGGTAATAGAGGCGTACCTGTCTGACAGATGGGTCGCCTATGAAACCCAGGAGGGGCCACAGAGATGGCAGATGACCTGCGGTGTTCCACAGGGGTCGGTACTTGGGCCGCTCCTGTGGAACGTAGGTTACGATTGGGTGCTGCGCGGCGCTTTTCTCCCGGGCTTGGCAGTGACGTGCTACGCTGACGACACGTTGGTCACGGCCCGGGGGAAGACCTGCCGCGAGGCGGCCGTTCTGGCTACGGCTGGCGTCGCCCACGTCGTGGCGAGAATCCGTCGTCTGGGTCTTCGGGTGGCCCTGGAAAAAACCGAGGCCATCGCGTTCTGTGGACTGGGAGTTCGGCCCCCGCCGGATTTCCACATTGTTATTGGTGGGGTGAGGATCGCCATCGGCTCGGCCCTCAAATACCTGGGCTTAACCCTGGACAGCCGATGGCGGTTTGACGCGCACTTTAGTCGCCTAATCCCGAGGCTGATAGGAGCGGCGGGGCCACTTGCCCGGCTCCTGCCTAACCTCGGTGGTCCGAGCGCTGCGACCAGGCGACTATACATGGGGATCATCCGCTCCATGGCTCTGTACGGAGCCCCGGTGTGGGCCGCGAACACCCCTGATGGCGTCATCGGCAGACTCTTACAAGTACAGAGGCTGATGGCCATCAGGGTGACGCGGGCATACCGCACCGTGTCGGGCGAGGCGGCCGCTGTTCTCGCTGGTTCCATGCCATGGGACCTGGAAGCGAGAGCCCTCGCGTCACTCTACGAGTGGCGCGAGGAGGCGCGGAACCGGGGCGACCGACCGTCGCTGCGAATTGTCGAAGAGCGACGGGAGGAGTTCCGCCAGGTCCAATTGGCGGAATGGCGACAGCGGCTGCAAGAGCCTGGAGCGGGTCACTGGACCATATCGGCGATCCGGCCCGTCTTAGAGGACTGGCTCACCCGGAGCCACGGGGCACTCGCCTTTCGTCTGACACAGGTACTCACCGGTCACGGCTGCTTCGGCAGGTACCTGTGTCGGATAAAGAGGGAAGTTGATGAGCGGTGTCACCACTGCACTTCCAGTGACGACACCGCTCAACATACAATTGAGGTGTGCCCAGCCTGGGATGCACCTAGAGAGGACCTCATGATGACGGTGGGCAACAATCTCTCGTTGCCCGCTATCGTAGCATCCATGCTCGAGAGTGAGGATGCCTGGACGGCCATGCGTCAATTTTGCGAGGCCATAATGTCCGCAAAAGAGGAAGCGGAGAGAGCGAGAGAGCTCCTCCGCAACACACAGCGCCCAAGGCGCTCCCGGAGGCGGGGTCGTGCGAACGACCTCATGCCCCCATAATTCGGCACTTGGCGGCGGGCTCGGGGGAGTCCGTCGCCAAACAATGTGCCCGAGATGGCGGCGGCGTGTCCACGCCGCCACTCGAGAGGTCCACCCTGATGAGGGTTAGAGAGGAGGCCTGACGAGGCCAACCGCAGTCGGGACTCGCGGCTGTAATGCTACAGCGGATCTTCCCGTGAGTCCCGACTACATGCGGAGTGACGGACACCGAGGGGTTTAGTGGGTAAACCCTGGCCGCCTACCATCTTAGGCCAGCGGGACCCCCACACACCGGGCCGCTCTCCCCCGGGAGCGGCCTGATGGTCTTAAGGTGATTCCCCTCGTAAAAAAAAAAAAAAAAAAAAAAAAGGTTAGGTTAGGTTAGGTTAGGTTAGGTTAGGTTAGGTTAGGTTAGGTTAGGTTAGGTTAGGTTAGGTTAGGTTAGGTTAGGTTAGGTTAGGTTAGGTTAGGTTAGGTTAGGTTAGGTTAGGTTAGGTTAGGTTAGGTTAGGTTAGGTTAGGTTAGGTTAGGTTAGGTTAGGTTAGGTTAGGTTAGGTTAGGTTAGGTTAGGTTAGGTTAGGTTAGGTTAGGTTAGGTTAGGTTAGGTTAGGTTAGGTTTTTTTTTTTTTTTTTTTTTGGTAGAGAACATTAAGAATAATAATGTTCCTGCGGCGCTTTCGGTTTACACCGCAGGACATCACTTAATTAGATTTGGGGACTAATTGACAATTGAGGGAGTGATGTGAGAGTCTTTTGTATGATTGTTTAATTTGATTGGTTATTGTTGTGAGTAGTGGGGTTGTTAAACTCTTTTAGAGTGTTAACAATATGGTTGGTAAGTTGAAGAAAAGTTTCGGTAGTGGTTTCTTTACTTATTATTTGGGAGAGGTCGAAGGGGTTGAGGTTAAAGATATTGCAGGCGATTGTGTGCTCAGAGCGCTTGATGGTGTACCGGGGACATTCTCTAATTAGATGATTCCAACTTTGGAGTGAAGAGTTGTCACACGGGCAAACGCTGTTGTCTGTGATTTTGAAGCGATGGAGATATTCTTTATGATAGCCATGGTTCGAAAGAAGTTGAGTGACAGAGAAGGTAGGTTTGATGTTGTGAAGAAAGGTGACGAGGGATGAATGAGTGGGGAGAAGTGATTTGGTGTGAACACAGGTGTTAGGGTTCTCATAGAAGTTCTCAGAGGCTTTGGTGCAATCGAGTTTGTTACGATATTTTACGTAACTCAAAGGGGTAGCCAGGTAGTCGGCTAGGCGGTGAAGATGTGCTGCGGACTTTGCCGCTGCATCCGCCTGTTCGTTCCCGTCGAGTCCGATGTGGGCTTTCACCCAAGCGAAGTCGACTGTCAGCCCGGATGTTTTGGCTGAGTGAAGCCGTTGATGGATACTGGCAGCGAGGGGGTTGCAGCTATTCCTGTTGGACAGCTCCATTAGGCCGGATTTACTGTCCGAAAGGACAACAGTGTTCTGGAGTTTGTGACTGTTGATGTAGCCGCAAGCCTCCCGAACGGCCAATAGTTCGGCTTGAAAGACGGAGCAGCAGTCGTGAAGCTTTAGTTTCTCGACCGCTGCCCGCCTTCCGGAGGGGTCGAATACGACGAAGGCTGCCCCGACCTTGTCGTCGTTTTTGCTCCCATCTGTGTAAATTCGCCAGGTGTTAGTGGCGACCAGCAGAGAGAGATCATCCTCCGACAGGATCTCCTGGAATACGATGCTGATTCTCTCGGCCGGATGAAGTAGAGAAGATGGGGGGCAGGGTTTTTCGAGGGGGATGTCTGCAGGCAGGAACGAGGTGGTGCCGAGGAGCTTAGACTCCTCGATGTTAGATATTGCCTCGACCCTGTCCGGCAAAGGTGTCAGCTGCGCAAGTGAGATGGCGGCGGCTGTGCTCAGGGTGCGGAAACCCTGGACCATCTTGATGGCGAACAGTCGTTGAAGTGATAGTAGTCGTTTGACGACATACTTGAATCTGAGAGCGTGAGACCAGACAGCCGCTCCGTAGCAGACTATCGGTTCTATGACCATGGAGTAAATGGTGCGGACGTTGTCTGGGTGCACGCCCCAGGTGGGTCTGATGAATAAGCACAGTCTGTGAAACAATCTTTGGACCTTTTCGATGATGTAGTTCACGTGTTGAGTGAATGAGAGGCGGTTGTCGATTATGATACCCAGATATTTTATGTGGTCCACAAACTGCAACCGTCGCTGTTGCATCTGGATTTGGCACCTGTCGGCGCGAGAGGTGAGGGCGATAGCCTGGGTCTTATCTGGGCCAAACTCAAGTTTGACTCCCTCACCCCAAGCTGAAATCAGGTCAAGCGCCGTGTTGACGTTTTGCTCAAGTGATGTGATATCTCTGTCGTGAGCAATAAGGAGGACGTCGTCGGCGTACGCCTGAAGGTAGCATCCGGGGGGCATCTGTGTGAAGAGCAGGTCATCTAGAATTAGATTCCAAAGGGTGGGACCAATTACTGAACCTTGGACGCAACCTCTGGACATGATTTTCTGTACTTTCTTGTCGGCGAAGCAAATTTGGATTTCTCGGTCTGAGATGTAGCTGAGGAGAATCTGGTACAGGTTACTGGGGCAGTCGCCGTCTCGGAGCCTTTTGAATATCGCCGGCCACCAGGCGCGGTCGAATGCGGCTTTGATGTCCAACGAGACGGCAACTACCTGGTTAGGTTAGGTTAGGTTAGGTTAGGTTAGGTTAGGTTAGGTTAGGTTAGGTTAGGTTAGGTTAGGTTAGGTTAGGTTAGGTTAGGTTAGGTTAGGTTAGGTTAGGTTAGGTTAGGTTAGGTTAGGTTAGGTTAGGTTAGGTTAGGTTAGGTTAGGTTAGGTTAGGTTAGGTTAGGTTAGGTTAGGTTAGGTTAGGTTTTTTTTTTTTTTTTTTTTTTTTTTTTTTTTTTTTTTTTGTATGTCGGGATATTTAGTCCCGACAGCGGTTTTTCTCCCCCAGAAAGGCTTACGGAGAATCTTCTTACTCAAAATCAAATTCTTATTCCAAAAAGTTTTTTAAGTTTTTGTTAAGTGCATCTGCTTCTTGCACTGGGTCCGATTTTGTCTAGACCCCGTGCAAGGAGCAGTGCAGGGTTTCTACATCAATCGACAGCTTTCTCTTGCCCTGGGCTCAAACCACGTTGTGAGTTTGAGCCCAGCGCAAGAGTCGGCGTAATATATACATAATTGTTTCATATTGGTTGCTGCGAGATCTCAGCTTACCTTGCTCTTTATTAAGTGCAGGGCGGTGCAGACACTAAGATTGCTCTCTGTGCTATCTGCCACTCTTTAAATGTCTGTTTGTTCTCGCAACAACCGTTATAGTCGTCAAAGTAAAACATCTATGTAGTCAGATACATAACTAATAATAAGAATAATATTTAGGACCTACAGAGCTTTAGGAGCCATATTTTAATAATGTTTTATTAAGTTACTTATAGCTAATGACCGTTTTATATTTTTGCTTACATTTTTATTTACTTTCGCTTTTCTAATTTTTTAGTGTTTTATTCTTTTTTACTTTTTTATTTCGTTTTCTTTATATTATTTTTTGCTTTTTATTTTCTTTTACTTGTTTTTGGTTTTATCTTTTGTTTTTATTCTTTTTCTTTTTTAATTTAATTGGTCATTTACAATTATTTCTATTTATTGAGCTATTTACATTGGATTTATCTTTTACACCCTAAGAGTTGCTATTTACATTTTTTACTCATTTATAGTTATTTTAAAGTACATTTGTGATTATATATTTACAAATCAATCTTTTATGATTCACTTTTATAGTGTTCTTTTCTATATTATTACACATCTAGTTTATTTAGTTTATTCTTACTAATTCATTTTTGATTATTTCTGTTTTATTTTATACCTATATTATTTCATGTACTTTAGCCTATTTGTTTTAAAGAAATTTATATATTTAGGATGATCTGTTATGGTTTATGAATTATGCCTGCCTTACACTCTGAACCGCATGGAGGATGCGACCCAGTGGGTCCCATGATTTGTTTAAGATCACTTTCCGCATTTTAACCTTATGTTAAGTGCAGCAAAAGGTTATAAATCAGTAACTTTACTTACAGTTTTTGGGATTTCCACTGTGTTGCATCCTCTCTCTGCATCCTTGTACACTCCACAAACAGAGTTCGTTTTTCTTAGAAAAACGCTCCTCTGTTCCCTCACTAAACAACTACACGAACCACACTTGTTTTGCTTTTGGAGCCCGAGGTTTGATTGTCCACTCAGGGCGTCGCCCGCCGCCACTTTAGCAGTAGGCCACGCTCTGCCTGGCCAACTCATCCCATCTTTCTCGGATCTGGCATTCCACGCTGAATGCGTTATGTGAACAGGCATAGCGATGTTTATCATAATTACGAAAGCAATTGACACACCTAGGCATTTGTTCCTTATTAGGGCATTCAGCGTAGACATGCTGGCCCCCGCAGTGACTGCACGTACGCCAATCCTGCTGGCAAAGCTTTCTACCATGACCAAAGCCCAGACAGTTCGTACACTGTATCAATGGGCTCTGGTCACGGACGACGACATTCTGTATGTCCACGTGGACACGTCCGGCCGTCGTTAACTTTTGCCAGATTGACGGGCGCACCCGCATCACCACGTGGCACATATGTGGGTTTCTAACCTTTTTCCTATATTTAATTTCTATATCTCCTTCTTCACACTCTCCTAGTAGTCTTCTATTTTGTTTTCTTATTGCTGTATGTATTTCTTCGTCGGTTAGGTTGCTCATTACATCTTTTAAAATTACTAACGGCCATTTATTAAGTTTTTTGTCAGCTTTTAGGTCCCGGTCTGCTTCGTTTATCCTTTTCGCGATTTCTTCTATGTCTTCCTTGGTTTTGCACGACACAATCACACCTTGGTTTTTAGCTCGTCTTATTCTTTGGATTTGCATCCCCGTTTCTCCTGCTTTTACTGCCTTTCTAATTTTTTCAGCGATCGTGTTGGATGTGTCGATGCTGTCACGCGAGCTGACCACAATGGAATGCGTCGGTTTTTCGTAGCGGGTTTTTGTACACGTGTCCGATGCCGCTACTTGTGCATAGGTTGCTTGTTCGGTAGCAACCTTGATGCACTCCATTGTCCCAGTATTTGCATGTAGGATATCACGAACCTCTTGTATGCCGCGTAGGATTTCGTCCTGTTTGTCAAGGCCTTGGGAGAAGGAGTCGTGGGTGGGCTTTTTCTGCTTGGCACCTTCCGGCGTCCCGCGAGACAGCGCCGCCGTCGGAGATAACTCCAGCCGCTTCACCATCAACACGAAGGCCTTCAGTACTTTTTGCAGTTCTGCCCTATTCTCCTTCTTCATTCTCTGCGAGTCTTCTAGCTGGGCGTTGCCGTACCTTTGTAAGGCCTCGGCCTCAGCCAGTTTCGTCGCGAAGGCCCCAGGAATAGGCATTTCTGCCTTTTTCTCCAGCTCTCCAATGCTTTTGCGCACGTGGCCGCCGCCCGCTGCCAAGGAGGATCCGGCCCCCGTCATCTTCGTTTCTTGCCTCCCCGCCATCGTATTGTGGAAGATTGCAGAAGCACGTGGTCGAAAACACGTGGTCAAGAAAGCACGTGTTCGGGAAACACGTGGTCGTAGAAGCACGTGGCGTGGTTTGTCGTACACGTGGTGTTGTAAGCAACACGTGGTCGAAGTATCAACGTGTTTTCGAGCATCCACGCTTAGAAACGTGAGTATATAGCGCGAAAAAGTCAAGTATATAACGCGAAATTATCGTATTTGCGTTTACAGTCACTTCCTAACGATGTGGTATGCCAAAAGGGCGATATATATAAGAAGATCGTTTAGTATATAAGGAAAATATATAAGCCAAAAGTTTCGCAATCACTTGTAGATTAGGAATCTAGCGAAATTAGAAAATAGTGTCAAAATTTGCCGGTATATAAGAAGTATATAACCCAAAACACTTTTTAGGACCCAGGTAGTAGCACTATATCACTTTCACAGCACTTTGATGACTTTTTTATTTTTGGCGCGGAGCGACTTTGGGACACGTCCGTCCTCTACGGCGGCTCGAAGCAGACTGGGTTAGGTTAGGTTAGGTTAGGTTAGGTTAGGTTAGGTTAGGTTAGGTTAGGTTAGGTTAGGTTAGGTTAGGTTAGGTTAGGTTAGGTTAGGTTAGGTTAGGTTAGGTTAGGTTAGGTTAGGTTAGGTTAGGTTAGGTTAGGTTAGGTTAGGTTAGGTTAGGTTAGGTTAGGTTAGGTTAGGTTAGGTTAGGTTAGGTTAGGTTAGGTTAGGTTAGGTTAGGTTAGGTTAGGTTAGGTTAGGTTAGGTTAGGTTAGGTTAGGTTAGGTTAGGTTAGGTTAGGTTAGGTTAGGTTAGGTTAGGTTAGGTTAGGTTAGGTTAGGTTAGGTTAGGTTAGGTTAGGTTAGGTTAGGTTAGGTTAGGTTAGGTTAGGTTAGGTTAGGTTAGGTTAGGTTAGGTTAGGTTAGGTTAGGTTAGGTTAGGTTAGGTTAGGTTAGGTTAGGTTAGGTTAGGTTAGGTTAGGTTAGGTTAGGTTAGGTTAGGTTAGGTTAGGTTAGGTTAGGTTAGGTTAGGTTAGGTTAGGTTAGGTTAGGTTAGGTTAGGTTAGGTTAGGTTAGGTTAGGTTAGGTTAGGTTAGGTTAGGTTAGGTTAGGTTAGGTTAGGTTAGGTTAGGTTAGGTTAGGTTAGGTTAGGTTAGGTTAGGTTAGGTTAGGTTAGGTTAGGTTAGGTTAGGTTAGGTTAGGTTAGGTTAGGTTAGGTTAGGTTAGGTTAGGTTAGGTTAGGTTAGGTTAGGTTAGGTTAGGTTAGGTTAGGTTAGGTTAGGTTAGGTTAGGTTAGGTTAGGTTAGGTTAGGTTAGGTTAGGTTAGGTTAGGTTAGGTTAGGTTAGGTTAGGTTAGGTTAGGTTAGGTTAGGTTAGGTTAGGTTAGGTTAGGTTAGGTTAGGTTAGGTTAGGTTAGGTTAGGTTAGGTTAGGTTAGGTTAGGTTAGGTTAGGTTAGGTTAGGTTAGGTTAGGTTAGGTTAGGTTAGGTTAGGTTAGGTTAGGTTAGGTTAGGTTAGGTTAGGTTAGGTTAGGTTAGGTTAGGTTAGGTTAGGTTAGGTTAGGTTAGGTTAGGTTAGGTTAGGTTAGGTTAGGTTAGGTTAGGTTAGGTTAGGTTAGGTTAGGTTAGGTTAGGTTAGGTTAGGTTAGGTTAGGTTAGGTTAGGTTAGGTTAGGTTAGGTTAGGTTAGGTTAGGTTAGGTTAGGTTAGGTTAGGTTAGGTTAGGTTAGGTTAGGTTAGGTTAGGTTAGGTTAGGTTAGGTTAGGTTAGGTTAGGTTAGGTTAGGTTAGGTTAGGTTAGGTTAGGTTAGGTTAGGTTAGGTTAGGTTAGGTTAGGTTAGGTTAGGTTAGGTTAGGTTAGGTTAGGTTAGGTTAGGTTAGGTTAGGTTAGGTTAGGTTAGGTTAGGTTAGGTTAGGTTAGGTTAGGTTAGGTTAGGTTAGGTTAGGTTAGGTTAGGTTAGGTTAGGTTAGGTTAGGTTAGGTTAGGTTAGGTTAGGTTAGGTTAGGTTAGGTTAGGTTAGGTTAGGTTAGGTTAGGTTAGGTTAGGTTAGGTTAGGTTAGGTTAGGTTAGGTTAGGTTAGGTTAGGTTAGGTTAGGTTAGGTTAGGTTAGGTTAGGTTAGGTTAGGTTAGGTTAGGTTAGGTTAGGTTAGGTTAGGTTAGGTTAGGTTAGGTTAGGTTAGGTTAGGTTAGGTTAGGTTAGGTTAGGTTAGGTTAGGTTAGGTTAGGTTAGGTTAGGTTAGGTTAGGTTAGGTTAGGTTAGGTTAGGTTAGGTTAGGTTAGGTTAGGTTAGGTTAGGTTAGGTTAGGTTAGGTTAGGTTAGGTTAGGTTAGGTTAGGTTAGGTTAGGTTAGGTTAGGTTAGGTTAGGTTAGGTTAGGTTAGGTTAGGTTAGGTTAGGTTAGGTTAGGTTAGGTTAGGTTAGGTTAGGTTAGGTTAGGTTAGGTTAGGTTAGGTTAGGTTAGGTTAGGTTAGGTTAGGTTAGGTTAGGTTAGGTTAGGTTAGGTTAGGTTAGGTTAGGTTAGGTTAGGTTAGGTTAGGTTAGGTTAGGTTAGGTTAGGTTAGGTTAGGTTAGGTTAGGTTAGGTTAGGTTAGGTTAGGTTAGGTTAGGTTAGGTTAGGTTAGGTTAGGTTAGGTTAGGTTAGGTTAGGTTAGGTTAGGTTAGGTTAGGTTAGGTTAGGTTAGGTTAGGTTAGGTTAGGTTAGGTTAGGTTAGGTTAGGTTAGGTTAGGTTAGGTTAGGTTAGGTTAGGTTAGGTTAGGTTAGGTTAGGTTAGGTTAGGTTAGGTTAGGTTAGGTTAGGTTAGGTTAGGTTAGGTTAGGTTAGGTTAGGTTAGGTTAGGTTAGGTTAGGTTAGGTTAGGTTAGGTTAGGTTAGGTTAGGTTAGGTTAGGTTAGGTTAGGTTAGGTTAGGTTAGGTTAGGTTAGGTTAGGTTAGGTTAGGTTAGGTTAGGTTAGGTTAGGTTAGGTTAGGTTAGGTTAGGTTAGGTTAGGTTAGGTTAGGTTAGGTTAGGTTAGGTTAGGTTAGGTTAGGTTAGGTTAGGTTAGGTTAGGTTAGGTTAGGTTAGGTTAGGTTAGGTTAGGTTAGGTTAGGTTAGGTTAGGTTAGGTTAGGTTAGGTTAGGTTAGGTTAGGTTAGGTTAGGTTAGGTTAGGTTAGGTTAGGTTAGGTTAGGTTAGGTTAGGTTAGGTTAGGTTAGGTTAGGTTAGGTTAGGTTAGGTTAGGTTAGGTTAGGTTAGGTTAGGTTAGGTTAGGTTAGGTTAGGTTAGGTTAGGTTAGGTTAGGTTAGGTTAGGTTAGGTTAGGTTAGGTTAGGTTAGGTTAGGTTAGGTTAGGTTAGGTTAGGTTAGGTTAGGTTAGGTTAGGTTAGGTTAGGTTAGGTTAGGTTAGGTTAGGTTAGGTTAGGTTAGGTTAGGTTAGGTTAGGTTAGGTTAGGTTAGGTTAGGTTAGGTTAGGTTAGGTTAGGTTAGGTTAGGTTAGGTTAGGTTAGGTTAGGTTAGGTTAGGTTAGGTTAGGTTAGGTTAGGTTAGGTTAGGTTAGGTTAGGTTAGGTTAGGTTAGGTTAGGTTAGGTTAGGTTAGGTTAGGTTAGGTTAGGTTAGGTTAGGTTAGGTTAGGTTAGGTTAGGTTAGGTTAGGTTAGGTTAGGTTAGGTTAGGTTAGGTTAGGTTAGGTTAGGTTAGGTTAGGTTAGGTTAGGTTAGGTTAGGTTTTTTTTTTTTGGAGTAAGAACATTAAAGTGTAATAATGTTCTCGCGGCGCTTTCGGTTTACACCGCGAGACATCACTTATTTAATTTTGTGGGACTATTGAGTTAAGTTGAAGAAATTTAAGATATTTGGTGACCATTTGTTGATGTTTAACGAATTGTTGATTAATTAGTGGAGTTGTTATTAAAGTTTTTGAGGGTATTAACTATATTGGTGACTAAGTTGTTGAAGGTTTGTGTCGTGGTTTCTTTGGATATTATGTCGCTAGGATTGTAAGGGTTGATATTAAATATGCGAGAGGCAACTTCATGTTCGTTACGCAGGATGGAGTAGCGAGGACATGATTCCAGTAGATGTTTCCAACTTTGTGTCGAAGTCCCGTCACAAGGACAAGTGTCGTCACGTGTGATTTTGAAGCGATGTAAGTATTCTTTGTGGAATCCGTGATTAGTTAAGTACTGAGTAATAGCGAATGAGGGTTTGATCGAGCGAAGAAATTCGAGTAAAGAAGAGTGGGTGGGAAGAAGAGATTTGGTGTACTGAGCGGAATCCGGGTTTTCGTAGAAGTTACGAGAGGCTGAGGAACAGTCAATTTTATTGGAGTGCTTGACATGGCTGATGGGTACAGCATAGTAGTCGGGAGTCCTGTGTAGGTTTGCCGCGGCTTTAGCTGCCGTGTCGGCCTGCTCATTGCCGCCGAATCCCACATGGGCCTTGACCCATGCGAACTCGACAATTTGCCCAGCAGTGAGTGCTCTAGACAGGCTCCGATGGATAGCGACAGCAAATGGGTTGTGACTGTTGCGGTTGGAGAGTTCAGTTAGACCCGATTTGCTGTCGGAGAGGATAAGGGTGTTGGGGATGTGGTTATCCAGGACGAAATTGCAGGCCTCTTTGATGGCCAACATTTCCGCCTGGAAGACGGAACAACAGTCGTGAAGTTTGTACTTCGCCACTGTCGTCCGCCTCCCAGACGGGTCGAACACGACAAAGGCAGCGCCCACAAGATTGTCGTGTTTGCTCCCATCCGTATAGATTTTCCAGGAGGTAGCCACAGTTTCAATATTGGGAAGCTCGAGGAAGTCATCTATTGAGGAGACCTCCTCAAAGTGAATTCCAATTCTTTTGGAGGGATGTAAAAGGGTTGCCGGAACGCTGAGCTTCTCAACTGGGATGTCATCAGGCAACTGCGCTGTGACTCCCAGGAGTTTTGATCGTTCAACGTCCGCGACAGCTTCGACTTTGTCAGGTAGGGGGACAAGTTGTGCCAGTGATATTGACGCCGTTGTGCTAACGGTGCGAAAGCCTTGTATGATTTTGATGGCGAATAGGCGTTGCAGCGACAGAAGTTTTTTAGCAATGTATTTGTATCGAAGGGCGCTCGACCAGACAGCCGCGCCATAGCAGACTATCGGTTCGATCACCATCGAATACAGGATACGTACATTTTCAGGGTTGACGCCCCAGGTAGGTCTGATGAAGAGGCACAGTTTGTGGTGGAGCTTTTGAACTTTCTCTATAATTGAGTCCACATGTTTAGTAAACGTGAGGCGTTTATCGATAATGATGCCTAGATACTTAATGCTGTCAACAAAAGTCAATTGCTGAGTCTTCATGACGATTTTGCATTTGGTGGCTCTAGGGGTGAAGGCGATAGCCTGGGTTTTATCAGGGCCAAACTCTAATTTGACTCCCTCGCCCCATTTGAGGATAAGGTTGAGTGCCGTATTGACGCAACCTTCAAGCGCCGCAATGTCCCGGTTATGTGCGATCAACAGGACATCGTCCGCGTAAGCCTGAAGGTTACATCCGTCGGGCATAGGCATAACTAGAAGTGTGTCCAAAACCAAGTTCCACAGAGTAGGACCAATGACCGAACCCTGGATGCACCCTCGGGTCATAGTCTTGTGAACCTTGGCTTCGGCGAAGCCAATTTGCACCTCGCGGTCTTTAACGTAGCTCAGGAGTATTTGGTAGAGGTTGCTAGGGCAGTTGCAGTCCCTGAGTCTGCCAAATATGGCCGGCCACCAGGCTCGGTCGAACGCAGCCTTGATGTCCAAGGAGACTGCAACCACCTGCTCCTTTGCAGATTTGGCTGAGTTGACGATGTTGAGGGCATTAGAGATGGCCATGACGGTTGACGTCTGCGACTTGAAGCCATATTGGTTGACCAACGAAGCGTTGTTAGCTTGCAAGTGGTAAGTGAGTCTGTCGTTGATCAGCCGCTCGAGAAGTTTGCCAAAGACGTTTAGGAGTCCTATGGGTCTGAAGCTGGATAGGGAGCTGTACTCCGGCCTGCCAGGCTTAGGTATGATTTTAGCCGTGGCAACTTTCCAAGGCTTGGGAAAGTGTTGAAGCCGGAGACAGCAGTTCACGATGCCCGTGATGACGTCGGGGTACCACTGCGCCACCCAATAACAGATGTCCGCGGTCAGGTGGTCAAGTCCGGGCGCTCTCTTCGGGTTCATACCCTGGAGGGCGCCAAGGACCTCCTCCGTGGTGAATGCAGGATCCGGCGAGGTGTGCAGCGGCTTGTACATGTCGGTGCGAAGCTTGGTTTGAAAGTCCGTGACGTCCGGAGTGTCATCTGGATAGAACTGATGGAGGAGTGCGCGTGCAGTGTCCACAGAGTCCTTGGTATATGTACCATCCTCGAGGCGCAGAGTCGCAGGCGCCTGAGCGAGGGGTCGCGTCTTGATGATGCGGTTCGTGACCGACCAGACGTCTTCCTTTTGCTGCCTGCTACAGAACTCCCTAAAGTGCTCCGTAGAGGCAGAGCAGAAAGCGTCGGAGTAGCGGCGTCTGAGTCGGTCACGTTCCGCGATCAATTCTTCGATGGGGCGTTGGCGGCGGACGGCCTTAGAGAGCTTATGGTGGTTCCTAATAACGGCTCTTTTGAGCTCCTCTAGGTCGTCACTCCACCATGGCGCGCGAGCTGGGCGGCGGGTGCCAACCGGAAGCAGTCTGTCGCAGGTGAACTGAATGGCGGAGGTGAGCTCGTCTACGTAGTCGTCTAGACTAGCGACGTCCATGTTAGCGAAGTCCGGATCGGACGAGAGTCGCGAGCTCATCACCGCGACAAACCGCTCCCGGAGTCCTTCCCACTTGATGGCACCAGTAGCGTATTTGTAAGTAGACATTTTGATGTTCTTGACCGGTTTCCCGATGCCCAGGGATGCGCAGAAGCGTATGGCATTGTGGTCAGATGACGGGCAGATGCTCGCGTCGACCGCCCAGTCCGCAACGTCGATGCCGGTATTACTCACAAGTGTGAGGTCCACGATGGAGTTCCGTGGTAGCCCATGTGTCACCGTGTGAAAGGTGGGCTCGTTACCGGCGTTGCAGACCGTGAGGTCGCGGGCGATTACAAGGTTTGCTATGTCCTCTCCCCGGGAGTTGTTTGACCGAGAGCCCCAGAAGGCATGCCATCCGTTGAAGTCCCCGCAGATAATGTGCCGGGAGTCAGAGGTTCGTTCGAGGAACGTCTCCAGGTTAGTAATTGTGTTGTGGACATCATTGCGGGGCTCAACGTATACGGATGACAAGTACACGCTATTGCCGGCTCGATCTTTTATGCGGATGCTGCAGATGTTGGAATTGGAGTGCTCGGAAACACCGAGGGTCGAGGCGAACCCGTCCCTGACGAGTATTGCTGCCTTGACAGAGCGGCCGGAGTGAAACTGGTAGACGGTAAAACCAGCAACAGGTTTAATTCGTTCGATGTTAGAGACGTATGGGTCAGTGACAAATGCCACATGACAGTCTGAGTTTGAAAGATGAATTGCAAGTTCATGATTGGCATTACGGCTGTGGTTTAGATTGATCTGTGTGCAAAGAAGGTTAAAAGACGAAGAGTGAGTGGAGAAATTTGAATTAATAACCATAATTGGTACGGGAGGTGATGGTTTGAAGCATGTGGAGTATTCGAGGACAGTGGAGGGATGTAGCACTATGATCAAGTTTGGGTTGACTGTTGCTGGATTTACCGTGTTCTACACAGTTATGGCACCGAACTTTGTCGGTATTATTCCTGTCTGGGCAGGCGCGAAATTCATGTCCAGGGAGGGAGCAGTGGGAGCATATTGTGGCCTGACGGTCACAACGTGCTTTAGTGTGGCCGAATTGTAGGCACTTGTAGCACTGTAGGAGGGGGATGTAGTTTTCTGCGTGCACCTTCTGGTGGTCCAGGTTGAGCTTAACCCGAGAAGTGACCGACCTCCAGACAGAGGGCGATGTTATGAAAACCGCGTTATAAAGACCCTTATTGCGGTTAGCCCTCTTGAATCTGAAGGCCAGGTCATCTTCCGTGGTCATAGCCTCCTTGACAGAAGGGTTTTGATTCAGGAGAATGCAGCGCAGCTCCTCGGATGGTATGTCTTGGGGGACTCCTTTCAGAATCACCATAGGCTTTAGGGTTTTAGAGGCCTCAGCCACGACCGAGCACTCAGGGCGTTTCAGCTTTTTGAGGGTCTCCTCGCGATGTTCCGTGCTGTCGAACTCCACTCGGATCTTGTTTTTAGAGACGAACTTGATGTTTGCCGGAGCGAAGGTAGAATCGCGGAAAGAGACCGAGCTCTTGAAATTCCTCAGAGTTTCCGAGGCGCTAAGTACGTTCTTCTTGGAGCTTACTATGATTGCAGGCTTCGTCTTAGGAACGGGGGGTGGTAACTGAGTAGGCCCAGGGGGCGACGGCGTCGGCGCCGCGGCGACCGCTCGGGCGTAGCTGAGAGACGAGAAGGTCGATGATGTCTCAGCTTTGTTCCTCGCCTGACGCACATCGGTGTGCACCTCATCGAGTTTGGACTTGATGAGCCCGATGTGGTCAAAGATGGCGTTGGTGTTTATTTGCTCCTGTGCCTCCTTGATCTCAGCCAGCAGCGCAGTGTTGGTCCCGACACTCGAGCACAACTGGGACAGGAGGTCCCCATTGAACTCGAGCGCCCGGTCCGCCTGCGTGCCGATGGAGTGCTGAGATGCAGGAGCGGTGGGCGCGGAGCAGGCGAGAGCAGGGTCGGTAGCCGTCTGAGTCGCCGGAGGGGATTGGAGGGAGAGCCGGTGAGTTGGAGGGAGAGCGCCAGAAGCAGAGTTATGCCTCCTGCGCTCTCTCTCCAAGTCGGCTTCCGATTCCCGTAGAAGTCTATGGAGGTTTTCAATCGCGAGGGTCACTCCTTTTTTAATATCAGTTTTGATATTACCCGAGTTCGCGAGTTGGGATTTGGAGTGGGCGGTCCACAACTTACCCTGCTGGAGTCGCGATCTCGTGGCAATATCTGAGGGGATAGGCACCACCTCGACTAGGGTTCGGGCAAAGCCCCGTTTGGCCTTAGCCTGGTTCGGCGCCGTATCCCTCGAGCTGGTTGAAGATTGGGTGTTATAGTCCTCTAGCGAGAAAGGTATGACCTCGGCTCGGAAGACAGGGCTGCGGGTCGGCGGCTGGTTCTTATTGCCCATATCTACTATAAAAGTAGAGTTTGCGCGACTGGTAGACGCTTTGTTTCTATCCGGGGGGGGAGTATTGAACATGTTGGTAGTGTTTAATAAGCTGCTCTAACGATTTCGAAGAAAAAACGATGTTAAAAATTTTCACTATGGGACGAGTCCAGCTAAGCGGTAAGAACAAAGGGTGGGCGGGAGGGCGAAAAATGCGTTTTTTATGTGGGATTTCGACCGGAAACGACGCGGGACGGTTAGGGTAGGTAATAGGGGGTATGTATTGACGATTTTTAGCAAAAACGAGGGTACTTGTCCTGAGAAAATTTTCGAAAAACTGCTGAATTGACTATTATTTGGACGATTTTCAGAGACAAAAATTCTAAAAAGTTGAAAAAACGTAGAAAACTGCTATTAATCCTTATTAATTTTCTTTTACAGGTTAGCTGAGGGCTGCTGGGACACGATAGAAGCGAATTTGAGCTGGTCAGGTAGAATTAGAAATTTCAAAATTCGATAATGTATGGGAGAGCGAGCTCGGTTAGGTGAATTCTCTAGTAAAGACAAAGTGTAGGCAGAAGGACGAAAATGCGTTTTTTATGTGGGATTTCGACCGGAAACGACGCGGGACGGTTAGGGTAGGTAATAGGGGGTATGTATTGACGATTTTTAGCAAAAACGAGGGTACTTGTCCTGAGAAAATTTTCGAAAAACTGCTGAATTGACTATTATTTGGACGATTTTCAGAGACAAAAATTCTAAAAAGTTGAAAAAACGTAGAAAACTGCTATTAATCCTTATTAATTTTCTTTTACAGGTTAGCTGAGGGCTGCTGGGACACGATAGAAGCGAATTTGAGCTGGTCAGGTAGAATTAGAAATTTCAAAATTCGATAATGTATGGGAGAGCGAGCTCGGTTAGGTGAATTCTCTAGTAAAGACAAAGTGTAGGCAGAAGGACGAAAATGCGTTTTTTATGTGGGATTTCGACCGGAAACGACGCGGGACGGTTAGGGTAGGTAATAGGGGGTATGTATTGACGATTTTTAGCAAAAACGAGGGTACTTGTCCTGAGAAAATTTTCGAAAAACTGCTGAATTGACTATTATTTGGACGATTTTCAGAGACAAAAATTCTAAAAAGTTGAAAAAACGTAGAAAACTGCTATTAATCCTTATTAATTTTCTTTTACAGGTTAGCTGAGGGCTGCTGGGACACGATAGAAGCGAATTTGAGCTGGTCAGGTAGAATTAGAAATTTCAAAATTCGATAATGTATGGGAGAGCGAGCTCGGTTAGGTGAATTCTCTAGTAAAGACAAAGTGTAGGCAGAAGGACGAAAATGCGTTTTTTATGTGGGATTTCGACCGGAAACGACGCGGGACGGTTAGGGTAGGTAATAGGGGGTATGTATTGACGATTTTTAGCAAAAACGAGGGTACTTGTCCTGAGAAAATTTTCGAAAAACTGCTGAATTGACTATTATTTGGACGATTTTCAGAGACAAAAATTCTAAAAAGTTGAAAAAACGTAGAAAACTGCTATTAATCCTTATTAATTTTCTTTTACAGGTTAGCTGAGGGCTGCTGGGACACGATAGAAGCGAATTTGAGCTGGTCAGGTAGAATTAGAAATTTCAAAATTCGATAATGTATGGGAGAGCGAGCTCGGTTAGGTGAATTCTCTAGTAAAGACAAAGTGTAGGCAGAAGGACGAAAATGCGTTTTTTATGTGGGATTTCGACCGGAAACGACGCGGGACGGTTAGGGTAGGTAATAGGGGGTATGTATTGACGATTTTTAGCAAAAACGAGGGTACTTGTCCTGAGAAAATTTTCGAAAAACTGCTGAATTGACTATTATTTGGACGATTTTCAGAGACAAAAATTCTAAAAAGTTGAAAAAACGTAGAAAACTGCTATTAATCCTTATTAATTTTCTTTTACAGGTTAGCTGAGGGCTGCTGGGACACGATAGAAGCGAATTTGAGCTGGTCAGGTAGAATTAGAAATTTCAAAATTCGATAATGTATGGGAGAGCGAGCTCGGTTAGGTGAATTCTCTAGTAAAGACAAAGTGTAGGCAGAAGGACGAAAATGCGTTTTTTATGTGGGATTTCGACCGGAAACGACGCGGGACGGTTAGGGTAGGTAATAGGGGGTATGTATTGACGATTTTTAGCAAAAACGAGGGTACTTGTCCTGAGAAAATTTTCGAAAAACTGCTGAATTGACTATTATTTGGACGATTTTCAGAGACAAAAATTCTAAAAAGTTGAAAAAACGTAGAAAACTGCTATTAATCCTTATTAATTTTCTTTTACAGGTTAGCTGAGGGCTGCTGGGACACGATAGAAGCGAATTTGAGCTGGTCAGGTAGAATTAGAAATTTCAAAATTCGATAATGTATGGGAGAGCGAGCTCGGTTAGGTGAATTCTCTAGTAAAGACAAAGTGTAGGCAGAAGGACGAAAATGCGTTTTTTATGTGGGATTTCGACCGGAAACGACGCGGGACGGTTAGGGTAGGTAATAGGGGGTATGTATTGACGATTTTTAGCAAAAACGAGGGTACTTGTCCTGAGAAAATTTTCGAAAAACTGCTGAATTGACTATTATTTGGACGATTTTCAGAGACAAAAATTCTAAAAAGTTGAAAAAACGTAGAAAACTGCTATTAATCCTTATTAATTTTCTTTTACAGGTTAGCTGAGGGCTGCTGGGACACGATAGAAGCGAATTTGAGCTGGTCAGGTAGAATTAGAAATTTCAAAATTCGATAATGTATGGGAGAGCGAGCTCGGTTAGGTGAATTCTCTAGTAAAGACAAAGTGTAGGCAGAAGGACGAAAATGCGTTTTTTATGTGGGATTTCGACCGGAAACGACGCGGGACGGTTAGGGTAGGTAATAGGGGGTATGTATTGACGATTTTTAGCAAAAACGAGGGTACTTGTCCTGAGAAAATTTTCGAAAAACTGCTGAATTGACTATTATTTGGACGATTTTCAGAGACAAAAATTCTAAAAAGTTGAAAAAACGTAGAAAACTGCTATTAATCCTTATTAATTTTCTTTTACAGGTTAGCTGAGGGCTGCTGGGACACGATAGAAGCGAATTTGAGCTGGTCAGGTAGAATTAGAAATTTCAAAATTCGATAATGTATGGGAGAGCGAGCTCGGTTAGGTGAATTCTCTAGTAAAGACAAAGTGTAGGCAGAAGGACGAAAATGCGTTTTTTATGTGGGATTTCGACCGGAAACGACGCGGGACGGTTAGGGTAGGTAATAGGGGGTATGTATTGACGATTTTTAGCAAAAACGAGGGTACTTGTCCTGAGAAAATTTTCGAAAAACTGCTGAATTGACTATTATTTGGACGATTTTCAGAGACAAAAATTCTAAAAAGTTGAAAAAACGTAGAAAACTGCTATTAATCCTTATTAATTTTCTTTTACAGGTTAGCTGAGGGCTGCTGGGACACGATAGAAGCGAATTTGAGCTGGTCAGGTAGAATTAGAAATTTCAAAATTCGATGGTTAGGTTAGGTTAGGTTAGGTTAGGTTAGGTTAGGTTAGGTTAGGTTAGGTTAGGTTAGGTTAGGTTAGGTTAGGTTAGGTTAGGTTAGGTTAGGTTAGGTTAGGTTAGGTTAGGTTAGGTTAGGTTAGGTTAGGTTAGGTTAGGTTAGGTTAGGTTAGGTTAGGTTAGGTTAGGTTAGGTTAGGTTAGGTTAGGTTAGGTTAGGTTAGGTTAGGTTAGGTTAGGTTAGGTTAGGTTAGGTTAGGTTAGGTTAGGTTAGGTTAGGTTAGGTTAGGTTAGGTTAGGTTAGGTTAGGTTAGGTTAGGTTAGGTTAGGTTAGGTTAGGTTAGGTTAGGTTAGGTTAGGTTAGGTTAGGTTAGGTTAGGTTAGGTTAGGTTAGGTTAGGTTAGGTTAGGTTAGGTTAGGTTAGGTTAGGTTAGGTTAGGTTAGGTTAGGTTAGGTTAGGTTAGGTTAGGTTAGGTTAGGTTAGGTTAGGTTAGGTTAGGTTAGGTTAGGTTAGGTTAGGTTAGGTTAGGTTAGGTTAGGTTAGGTTAGGTTAGGTTAGGTTAGGTTAGGTTAGGTTAGGTTAGGTTAGGTTAGGTTAGGTTAGGTTAGGTTAGGTTAGGTTAGGTTAGGTTAGGTTAGGTTAGGTTAGGTTAGGTTAGGTTAGGTTAGGTTAGGTTAGGTTAGGTTAGGTTAGGTTAGGTTAGGTTAGGTTAGGTTAGGTTAGGTTAGGTTAGGTTAGGTTAGGTTAGGTTAGGTTAGGTTAGGTTAGGTTAGGTTAGGTTAGGTTAGGTTAGGTTAGGTTAGGTTAGGTTAGGTTAGGTTAGGTTAGGTTAGGTTAGGTTAGGTTAGGTTAGGTTAGGTTAGGTTAGGTTAGGTTAGGTTAGGTTAGGTTAGGTTAGGTTAGGTTAGGTTAGGTTAGGTTAGGTTAGGTTAGGTTAGGTTAGGTTAGGTTAGGTTAGGTTAGGTTAGGTTAGGTTAGGTTAGGTTAGGTTAGGTTAGGTTAGGTTAGGTTAGGTTAGGTTAGGTTAGGTTAGGTTAGGTTAGGTTAGGTTAGGTTAGGTTAGGTTAGGTTAGGTTAGGTTAGGTTAGGTTAGGTTAGGTTAGGTTAGGTTAGGTTAGGTTAGGTTAGGTTAGGTTAGGTTAGGTTAGGTTAGGTTAGGTTAGGTTAGGTTAGGTTAGGTTAGGTTAGGTTAGGTTAGGTTAGGTTAGGTTAGGTTAGGTTAGGTTAGGTTAGGTTAGGTTAGGTTAGGTTAGGTTAGGTTAGGTTAGGTTAGGTTAGGTTAGGTTAGGTTAGGTTAGGTTAGGTTAGGTTAGGTTAGGTTAGGTTAGGTTAGGTTAGGTTAGGTTAGGTTAGGTTAGGTTAGGTTAGGTTAGGTTAGGTTAGGTTAGGTTAGGTTAGGTTAGGTTAGGTTAGGTTAGGTTAGGTTAGGTTAGGTTAGGTTAGGTTAGGTTAGGTTAGGTTAGGTTAGGTTAGGTTAGGTTAGGTTAGGTTAGGTTAGGTTAGGTTAGGTTAGGTTAGGTTAGGTTAGGTTAGGTTAGGTTAGGTTAGGTTAGGTTAGGTTAGGTTAGGTTAGGTTAGGTTAGGTTAGGTTAGGTTAGGTTAGGTTAGGTTAGGTTAGGTTAGGTTAGGTTAGGTTAGGTTAGGTTAGGTTAGGTTAGGTTAGGTTAGGTTAGGTTAGGTTAGGTTAGGTTAGGTTAGGTTAGGTTAGGTTAGGTTAGGTTAGGTTAGGTTAGGTTAGGTTAGGTTAGGTTAGGTTAGGTTAGGTTAGGTTAGGTTAGGTTAGGTTAGGTTAGGTTAGGTTAGGTTAGGTTAGGTTAGGTTAGGTTAGGTTAGGTTAGGTTAGGTTAGGTTAGGTTAGGTTAGGTTAGGTTAGGTTAGGTTAGGTTAGGTTAGGTTAGGTTAGGTTAGGTTAGGTTAGGTTAGGTTAGGTTAGGTTAGGTTAGGTTAGGTTAGGTTAGGTTAGGTTAGGTTAGGTTAGGTTAGGTTAGGTTAGGTTAGGTTAGGTTAGGTTAGGTTAGGTTAGGTTAGGTTAGGTTAGGTTAGGTTAGGTTAGGTTAGGTTAGGTTAGGTTAGGTTAGGTTAGGTTAGGTTAGGTTAGGTTAGGTTAGGTTAGGTTAGGTTAGGTTAGGTTAGGTTAGGTTAGGTTAGGTTAGGTTAGGTTAGGTTAGGTTAGGTTAGGTTAGGTTAGGTTAGGTTAGGTTAGGTTAGGTTAGGTTAGGTTAGGTTAGGTTAGGTTAGGTTAGGTTAGGTTAGGTTAGGTTAGGTTAGGTTAGGTTAGGTTAGGTTAGGTTAGGTTAGGTTAGGTTAGGTTAGGTTAGGTTAGGTTAGGTTAGGTTAGGTTAGGTTAGGTTAGGTTAGGTTAGGTTAGGTTAGGTTAGGTTAGGTTAGGTTAGGTTAGGTTAGGTTAGGTTAGGTTAGGTTAGGTTAGGTTAGGTTAGGTTAGGTTAGGTTAGGTTAGGTTAGGTTAGGTTAGGTTAGGTTAGGTTAGGTTAGGTTAGGTTAGGTTAGGTTAGGTTAGGTTAGGTTAGGTTAGGTTAGGTTAGGTTAGGTTAGGTTAGGTTAGGTTAGGTTAGGTTAGGTTAGGTTAGGTTAGGTTAGGTTAGGTTAGGTTAGGTTAGGTTAGGTTAGGTTAGGTTAGGTTAGGTTAGGTTAGGTTAGGTTAGGTTAGGTTAGGTTAGGTTAGGTTAGGTTAGGTTAGGTTAGGTTAGGTTAGGTTAGGTTAGGTTAGGTTAGGTTAGGTTAGGTTAGGTTAGGTTAGGTTAGGTTAGGTTAGGTTAGGTTAGGTTAGGTTAGGTTAGGTTAGGTTAGGTTAGGTTAGGTTAGGTTAGGTTAGGTTAGGTTAGGTTAGGTTAGGTTAGGTTAGGTTAGGTTAGGTTAGGTTAGGTTAGGTTAGGTTAGGTTAGGTTAGGTTAGGTTAGGTTAGGTTAGGTTAGGTTAGGTTAGGTTAGGTTAGGTTAGGTTAGGTTAGGTTAGGTTAGGTTAGGTTAGGTTAGGTTAGGTTAGGTTAGGTTAGGTTAGGTTAGGTTAGGTTAGGTTAGGTTAGGTTAGGTTAGGTTAGGTTAGGTTAGGTTAGGTTAGGTTAGGTTAGGTTAGGTTAGGTTAGGTTAGGTTAGGTTAGGTTAGGTTAGGTTAGGTTAGGTTAGGTTAGGTTAGGTTAGGTTAGGTTAGGTTAGGTTAGGTTAGGTTAGGTTAGGTTAGGTTAGGTTAGGTTAGGTTAGGTTAGGTTAGGTTAGGTTAGGTTAGGTTAGGTTAGGTTAGGTTAGGTTAGGTTAGGTTAGGTTAGGTTAGGTTAGGTTAGGTTAGGTTAGGTTAGGTTAGGTTAGGTTAGGTTAGGTTAGGTTAGGTTAGGTTAGGTTAGGTTAGGTTAGGTTAGGTTAGGTTAGGTTAGGTTAGGTTAGGTTAGGTTAGGTTAGGTTAGGTTAGGTTAGGTTAGGTTAGGTTAGGTTAGGTTAGGTTAGGTTAGGTTAGGTTAGGTTAGGTTAGGTTAGGTTAGGTTAGGTTAGGTTAGGTTAGGTTAGGTTAGGTTAGGTTAGGTTAGGTTAGGTTAGGTTAGGTTAGGTTAGGTTAGGTTTTTTTTTTTTTTTTTGTGATAAGAACATATGTTGATGCAATGTTCCCGCGGCGCTTATGGTTTACACCGCGGGGCATCACTGTTTTAATTTAAGTGACAATTGGGTTTGAGTTGAAGTCCTTTAGTGTTGTCACTATATTTTTGATCAGAGTTTTGAAGGTGCCAATTGTTGTTTCCTTGAGGAGGATATCGTTGATATTGTAGGGGTTAAGTTTGAATATGCGACAGGCGATTTCATGTTCACTGCGCGAGATTGTGTAGCGGGGGCATGATTCTACGAGGTGTTTCCAACTCTGTGTGGTGGCCCCATCACATGGACATAAATCACTGTCGACAATGTTAAAGCGGTGAAGGTATTCTTTGTGATAGCCGTGATTAGTTAAGAATTGTGTGATGTGGAAGGAAGGTTTGATGGATTGAAGGAAATTGAGGAGAGAAGGGTAGTCTGGAATGAGTGATTTGGTGTACTGTGCTGTGTCTGGATTTTCATAAAATTTTTGTGAGGAGGTAGCGCACTCGATTTTGTTTAGGTGTTTGACGTGGCTAATGGGAACTGCGAAGTGATCGGGTGTGCGATGAAGTCTGGCAGCGGCCTTGGCCGCAATGTCCGCCTCTTCATTTCCGTGGAGGCCCGCATGGGCCTTGATCCAGACGAACTTGATGGATTGCCCAGATGAGCGGGCGTTGGATAGGTGATGATGGATGGCGACGGCGAATGGATTATGGCTGTTCCGGTTGGAGAGTTCCATTAGGCCAGATTTGCTGTCGGAGAGAATTAGTGCGGGGGTGAGTTGATGTTTAAGGATGAAATGGCAGGCCTCACGGATTGCCAGTAATTCTGCCTGGAAGACGGAACAACAGTCATGGAGTTTGTACTTTCTGTCCGCGGTCCGTCCTCCAGACGGGTCGAAAACGACGAATGCAGCCCCAACGAGGTCGTTGTGTTTACTGCCGTCGGTGTACACCTTCCAGGAAGCTGCGACTGTTTCCAGATCCGGGAGTTGAAGGAAGTCGTCTAAGGAGGAGACCTCCTCAAACTTGATCCCGATTCGGTCGGAGGGATGTAAGAGTGCTGCCGGGGCGCAGAGCTTCTCGACCGGGACGTCGTCAGGCAATTGCGAGGTGACGCCCAGGAGTTTTGAACGCTCTATGTCCGCAACAGCCTCTACCTTGTCCGGAAGGGGCACTAGTTGGGCCAAAGATATAGAGGCCGTGGTGCTGACGGTTCGAAAGCCCTGGATCATCTTGATCGCGAATTGTCGTTGAAGTGAAAGAAGTTTCTTGACGATGTACTTATACTTCAGAGCGTCCGACCAAATGACCGCACCGTAGCATATAATAGGTTCAATTACCATGGAGTATATGATTCGAACATTTTCGGGGTGTATTCCCCATGTAGGTCTGATGAACATGCAGAGCTTTTGATGAAGTTTTTGGGCCTTGTCTATGATGGACTCTACGTGTTTGGTGAAGGTGAGACGTTTATCTATTATGATGCCGAGATATTTGATGTGGTCAACGAATGATAACTGTTGTGATTTGATGAAGATTTTGCAGCGAGTGGCGCCAGGGGTAAAGGCGATAGCCTGGGTTTTATCTGGGCCAAACTCGAGTTTGACTCCCTCACCCCAGGCGGAAATGATGTTGAGTGCCTCATTGATGCAGTCCTCAAGCGCCGCAATGTCTCTGTTGTGGGCGACTAACAGGACATCGTCCGCGTATGCTTGAAGGCTGCATCCGTCAGGCATTGGTGTGAGGAGTAATTTGTCCAAGACCAGGTTCCACAGTGTGGGACCAAGGACGGAACCTTGGATACATCCTCTCGTCATGGTCTTGTGGACCCTGGTTTCGGAGAAGTTAATTTGAACCTCGCGATCACGGACGTAATTCAGCAAAATGTTGTAGAGGTTGCTGGGGCAGTTGTCGTCTCTGAGGGTGTTGAATATGGCCGGCCACCAGGCGCGGTCGAAGGCGGCTTTGATATCCAAAGAGACGGCAACCACCTGCTCCCTCGCAGATTTTGCCGAACTAACAATTTTCAGGGCGTTGGAGATGGCCATGACTGTCGAGGTCTGGGCCTTAAAGCCGTATTGGTTGGCAGGGGATACGTTGTTGACTTGGAGGTGGTAAACAAGTCTGCTGTTGATGAGACGCTCGAGAACCTTACCGAAGACGTTTAGGAGACCGATTGGTCGAAAGCTCGAGAGTGAACTGTACTCCGGCTTGCCAGGCTTAGGTATGATCTTAGCCGTGGCCACCTTCCAAGACCTGGGGAAGTGTTCAAGCCGGAGGCAGCAGTTCATGATGCCGGTGATCGCATCGGGAAACCACTGTGCAACCCAGAGGCAGATGTCTGCGGTGAGGTGATCGACCCCGGGCGCTCTCCTGGGGTTCATGCCCTGGAGGGCATCCAGGATCTCCTCGAAGGTGAAGGCAGGATCTGCCGGGGTGTGCATAGGCTTGTGCATGTCTGCACGTAGCCCGACCTGATAGTCGGTATTGTCTGGTGTGTCGTCCGGGTAAAATTGATCCAGAAGCGCTTGTGCCGTGTCCGCGGTGTTTTTCGTGTATGTTCCGTCTGGTAGACGCAATGTAGTAGGCGCTTGTGCGATTGGCCTGGTTTTGATTATGCGGTTCGTGACCGACCACACGTCCTCCTTCTTTTGTCTGCTGCAGAACTCCCTGAAGTGCTCGGTGGCAGCAGAGCAAAAGGCGTCGGAGTATTCACGTTTGAGTCGGCCACGTTCCTCAATCAATTGCGCGATCGGGTGGTTGCGGCGAACGGCTTTGGAGAGCCTGTGGTGGTTACGAATAACCGACTTTTTTAGCTCTTCCAGCTTGTCGTTCCACCAAGGTGCGCGTTGTGATGGGCGAGTAGCTCTCGGGAGCAACCTGTCGCAGGTGGATTGCACGGAGGCGGTGAAGTGGTCCACGTATTCTTCGAGTTGAGCAGCGTCCATGAGCTCGAAGCTCGTGCCTGTAGGAAGCAGATGTTGATCCATCTCTGCGACAAAGCGCTCCCGAAGAGTTTCCCATTTAATGGCACCAGTGGCGTATTTATAAGTAGAGAGCTTAAGGCTCTTGACGGGTCTTCCTATGCCCAGTGATGCACAGAATCGGATAGCACTGTGATCAGAAGACTGGCAGACGCTGGGATCGACCGTCCAATCGGTGACGACAACGCCGGGGTCGTTCACTAGAGTGATGTCGACAATGGAGGTCCGAGGAACTCCATGTGCGACCGTGTGATAGGTGGGAGTGTCCCCGACATTGCATACAGTCAGGTCTCGGGCGGTGATCAAATTTGCGACCGCCTCACCTCGGCTGTTGTTGGTTGGTGAGCCCCAGAGATGATGGTGGCCATTGAGATCTCCGCCAATTATATGAGTGGAGTCGGAGGTTTGCATCAGGAGATGCTCCAACTTGTCGAGGGTGTTGTGCACGTCTGAGCGAGGCTCGACATAAATGGATGTTAGGAACACCCTGTGACCGGAGCGATTCCTGATGCAGACCACCGACAAGTTCTCGTTTGAATGTTCGGAGACGCCAAGTGTTGCCGCGAAGTTGCTCCGGACGAGCAGAGCTGCTCGGATTGGGCGATCAGTGTGGAACTGATAAGTTGTGTAGCCTGCGATTGGTTTTAGGAGTCCGGTGTTCGAAGTGTAGGGTTCGGTGACGAATGCCACGTGGCATTCGGATTGGGAGAGAAATACCGAGAACTCGTGTGTTGCACTGAAACTGCGCGCAAGGTTGACCTGAACGCAGTTAAGGGTGGAAGAGGAAGGGTTGGAGTGGGAGTTGTTAGGTCTAGGATCCATAGTTGGTACGGGAACGGATAGTCAGGAGCATAAAGGAGATTCGAGGACATGTTTGGGAGGTGGCGCTGTGGTCAACCTTGCACTTGGTGTTGTTGGTTTTAGCATGTTCAATGCAGTTTCGGCATTGGGCTTTCTCGGGGTTGTTTCTCTCGGGGCAGGCGCGGAAGTCGTGTCCGGGGAGGGAGCAGTGGGAGCACACCGTAACCTGGCGGTCGCACCTGGCCTTGGTGTGCCCGAACTGTAAGCACTTGAAACATTGTAGGAGCGGAAGGTACTCCTCGGCGTGGACGCGCTGATGATCCAGGTTTATCTTGACTTGGGTCGTGATAGCCTTCCATACAGGGGGGGTGGTGATAAACACTGCATTGTACAGGTCTTTGTTCCTGTTGGCACGTTTAAAGCGGAAAGCTAGGTCGGTGTCCGCGGATATAGCTTCCTTGACATTAGGGTTCTGATTCCGCAGGATGCCGACCAGTTCGTCCGCCGGTATGTCCTTTGGGACTCCCTTAAGGACGACCATGGGGCTGAGTGTTTTTGAGGCCTCAGCTACTACCGTGCACTCCGAACGCTTAAGTTTCGAAAGTGTCTCTTCCCGGTGCTCCATTGTGTCGAACTCGACACGGATCTTATTTTTAGACACGAACTTTATGTTCGAGGGAGCGAAAGTAGTGTCCCGGAAAGAGACAGACTTCTTGAAGTTGTTAAGCGTTTCAGTAGCGCTGAGGACGCTCTTCTTCGAGCTGACTATGATGGCCGGCTTGGTTTTGGGGGTAGGAGCTGGCGCGTGTGAGGTCCCCGGGGACACCGACGGCCCCGCCGCCACCGCCCGAGCGTAGGTGAGGGACGAAAAGGCGGAAGATGATCCCGCCTTATCCCTCGCCTGACGCACATCGGTATGCACCTCGTCCAGTTTGGACTTGAGGTCCCTGATGTGGTCGGTGGCAGCGCAGGTGTTGGAAAGCTCCTGTGCCTCCTTTATCTCCGCCAGCAACGCGGTGTTGGTCCTGACGCCCGAGTACAACTGGGACAAAAGCTCCTCGTTGGACCCGGGCATCAGGTCCACCTGCGTGCCGACAGAGTGGCGGGAAGCAGGAGCGGTGGGCGCGGAGCGAGCGAGTGCGGGGTCGGTAGCCGTCCGAGTCACCGGAGGGGATTGGAGGGAGAGCCGGTGAGTTGGAGGGAGAGCGCCGGAAGGAGAGTTATGCCTCCTGCGCTCCCTCTCCAAGTCGGCTTCCGATTCCCGTAGAAGTCTATGGAGGTTTTCGATTGCGAGGGTCACTCCTTTTTTAATATCAGTTTTGATATTGCCCGAGTTCGCGAGTTGGGATTTGGAGTGGGCGTTCCACAACTTCCCCTGTTGGAGTCGCGATCTCGTGGCAATATCTGAGGGGATAGGCACCACCTCGACTAGGGTTCGGGCAAAGCCCCGTTTGGCCTTAGCCTGGTTCGGCGCCGTATCCCCCGAGCTGGTTGAGGATTGGGTGTTATTGTCCTCTGGCGAAAAAGGTACGACCTCGGCTCGAAAGATAGGGCTGCGGGTCGGCGGGTGGTTCTTATTGCCCATATCTACTATGAAGGTAGAGTTGGCCCGGCTTGTGGAGGCCCTGTTCTTGTCAGGCGGCGGAGTATTAAACATTTTGTTTAATAAAGATTTCTGAATCTGGGGGGGGGTGCTATATGCAAAGTCTAATTCGCGGGTGTCGCCGCGCGCGGCGACGAAAAATTTTTGGGGTATATCACAATTTCAGCAGAGGGGGGGTGAAGGGGTAGCGGGGGGGTACACTTTTAGGCAATTTGGAGAAAACTTTAACTCAAAAAACTTTGATAAAATTTTTAATGTGAGATCGCTTAGGTGGATTTTACAAGTTTGAAATTTGAAGATCGGCGAAAACTATGTTTGTAATTAAACTTTTTCTGACTTTTTTCAGGTGACGGGGTGAAGATGGACTGAAGCTACTATTCTGGAGAAAAAACTTTGAAAAATTTTGAACTTTGGATTTTTGAAGAACGAAACTTAGAAAAATTATTGATTTTACACGGAAACTGAGGGAAAACTACAAAATTTTTGGGGTATATCACAATTTCAGCAGAGGGGGGGTGAAGGGGTAGCGGGGGGGTACACTTTTAGGCAATTTGGAGAAAACTTTAACTCAAAAAACTTTGATAAAATTTTTAATGTGAGATCGCTTAGGTGGATTTTACAAGTTTGAAATTTGAAGATCGGCGAAAACTATGTTTGTAATTAAACTTTTTCTGACTTTTTTCAGGTGACGGGGTGAAGATGGACTGAAGCTACTATTCTGGAGAAAAAACTTTGAAAAATTTTGAACTTTGGATTTTTGAAGAACGAAACTTAGAAAAATTATTGATTTTACACGGAAACTGAGGGAAAACTACAAAATTTTTGGGGTATATCACAATTTCAGCAGAGGGGGGGTGAAGGGGTAGCGGGGGGGTACACTTTTAGGCAATTTGGAGAAAACTTTAACTCAAAAAACTTTGATGGTTAGGTTAGGTTAGGTTAGGTTAGGTTAGGTTAGGTTAGGTTAGGTTAGGTTAGGTTAGGTTTTTTTTTTTTTTTTTTTTTTTTTTGGTAAAGTTTATGGGATAATAGTGATCCCGCCGCGCTAACGATATACACCGCGGGGCACCATAAGACAATTTAGTTGTAGTCACTTTTACGCCGCTCGGACCTCGCTAATGTGTACGGGCGTCCTCACGGTGAAGCAAAAGTGACCACACAATTTTGGTTTCCAATTTAGGACTTGCAATTATCTTGATTTTATTGGGAGACTTAAATTTTGAAGAAGTATCAAGATATATATATAAATACTTATGCGAAAACGAAATTAATAAATAACTATGATAAAATACGAAGAGGTAAGATCGAAGAGTAGGTCAGAAAATTCCTTGATTTTATTGGGCGAATTAGTTGATCACTTGGATCCGTAATCGATCCTGATTGTCACTTTGGTGGACATTGATTGATGGATGGGACAATGGGTGGATGTGGCGGTGTGATCGACCGCCTTGGTCAATTTGAATTTATTGTTGTGCGTAGTACAGTTTACGCACTTAGGCGGAGACTTTTTATTAGGACAACTCCGGAACGTGTGTCCCGCCTCAGAGCAGTGGGAGCAGGCCGAGGTCTGGTTCGTGCATCTCGCTTGGATGTGGCCATATTGCAGGCACTTGAAGCACTGAAGGAGAGGCACGAATTCCCCGGCGCGCACCCGCTGGTGGTCGATGTTGACCTTGGCGAGTTGGGTGATGCTACGCCAGATCTTCGGCGTAGTGATAAACACCGCATTGTAGAGTTGCGGGTTCTTGTTGGCCTTCTTGAAGCGGAACACAAGCTCCTCGGAGTTGGCCGCTAAGTTGATGGTGGGGTTTTGCGCTTGGATTATGGAGACTAACTCCTCCGGCTTGGTGTCACCGTGAATTCCTTTGAGCACGACCATTGGCCGTAGCTTCTTGGCAGGTTCTGCGGTGACGACGCTGGAGGAGCCGAGCCTCTCGAGCACAGTGTTCTGTTGTTCGACGGTGTCGAATTCGACCCGTAGTTTATTGTTGGATACAGGGAGGGTGCGGGCCGGGGCGAAGTTAGTATCTCTAAAAGAGATACACTTCCTCCAGGCACCAAGCACATCTTCCTTGCTCGCCGCCTTCTCCTTGGACGAGATGATGATCGCCGGTTTGGAAGCACTGGGTGTTTTCGGCTTTTTCCTGGGCTGTGCGGTAACAGCGCCAGCGTATGTGGCGTTGGCCAGGGGTGGAGAAGGCGTGGAGCCCGGAAGAGGCGCCTGTTTGAGCACCTTGCTCATCACGTCTCTGACTGCCTCCCTGACAACGTTCTGGGTATCCGCAGGGGGAGTCGGCGGTTGTTGGGCGGGCATCTCCTTGATTGCCCGACCCATCTCCTCCCTGATGGTGTCCCTGATTGTCTCGGAGGCAGTCACAGACGATGTTGTTGGAGGGCGAGGAATGTGCTCGAGCTCCTCCCTGATGAAGTCGCAGATGACTCTTGGTTGGTCTTGTTGGGACTGCGTCTGAGTCTGCAAGACTGTGACGAGGTGTCGTATTTCCCGGAGTTCCCGAAGGATCTCGGGAGACGACTTGTCGACGATGACGGGCTCCTTGGGCGCGGGGGGCATTCCCTCGGAGATGTCCATGAGGTCGGTTTCCGTCAGCCTGCCCATTGTTTTTTCGCTCTTCACGACGAGGTTGTAGAGCGTTTTTATGCAGGCCAGAACGTTCACCTTTATGCTGGTTTTGATGTTTCCAGATTGATTCATTTGGGCGCGAGCTTGGTCGTATGCAGCTCGAGCAGCAGAGACGATGGACTGGGGGGGGGCGCCGGTGTCGGGCACCGCGGCCCGAGGCACCGCGGAGTCCGCAGGCGTCGGTGCCGCGGGGCCCGGCACGGCCGCACCCCGAGGAGAGTCGAAGGTAGGATAAAAATCAAGTTGAGATCTTGATGTTCCTTGGGGGGGGGAGCGCTGAACGGCTCGTTGTTTGGACTTCGGAGGAGTCTTAAACATGTTGGCGATTGATTGCGCGAAGCAGAACAAACTTTAAAACTTGTCGAACGACGTGTCCAGCTAAGCGGTAAGACCAAAGGGTGGGCGGGAGGGCGAAAAATGCGTTTTTTATGATAGATTTCGACCGGAAACGACTCGGGACGATTAGGGTAGGTAATTGGGGGTATGTATTGACGATTTTGAGCAAAAACGGGGGTACTTGTCCTGAGAAAAATTTGTAAAAACTACTGAATTTGCAATTATTTGGACGATTTTTAGAGACAAAAATTTTAAAAAGTTGAAAAAACTTAGAAAATTGGTATTGATCCTTATGAATTTCCTTTTACAGGTTAGCTGAGGGCTGCTGGTACACGATAGAAGCGAATTTGAGTTGGTCAGGTAGAGTTAGAAATTTCAAAATTCGATAATGTATGGGAGAGCGAACTCGGTTAGGTGGATTCTCGAAGAAAGACAAAGTGTAGGCGGAAGGACGAAAATGCGTTTTTTATGATAGATTTCGACCGGAAACGACTCGGGACGATTAGGGTAGGTAATTGGGGGTATGTATTGACGATTTTGAGCAAAAACGGGGGTACTTGTCCTGAGAAAAATTTGTAAAAACTACTGAATTTGCAATTATTTGGACGATTTTTAGAGACAAAAATTTTAAAAAGTTGAAAAAACTTAGAAAATTGGTATTGATCCTTATGAATTTCCTTTTACAGGTTAGCTGAGGGCTGCTGGTACACGATAGAAGCGAATTTGAGTTGGTCAGGTAGAGTTAGAAGTTTCAAAATTCGATAATGTATGGGAGAGCGAACTCGGTTAGGTGGATTCTCGAAGAAAGACAAAGTGTAGGCGGAAGGACGAAAATGCGTTTTTTATGATAGATTTCGACCGGAAACGACTCGGGACGATTAGGGTAGGTAATTGGGGGTATGTATTGACGATTTTGAGCAAAAACGGGGGTACTTGTCCTGAGAAAAATTTGTAAAAACTACTGAATTTGCAATTATTTGGACGATTTTTAGAGACAAAAATTTTAAAAAGTTGAAAAAACTTAGAAAATTGGTATTGATCCTTATGAATTTCCTTTTACAGGTTAGCTGAGGGCTGCTGGTACACGATAGAAGCGAATTTGAGTTGGTCAGGTAGAGTTAGAAATTTCAAAATTCGATAATGTATGGGAGAGCGAACTCGGTTAGGTGGATTCTCGAAGAAAGACAAAGTGTAGGCGGAAGGACGAAAATGCGTTTTTTATGATAGATTTCGACCGGAAACGACTCGGGACGATTAGGGTAGGTAATTGGGGGTATGTATTGACGATTTTGAGCAAAAACGGGGGTACTTGTCCTGAGAAAAATTTGTAAAAACTACTGAATTTGCAATTATTTGGACGATTTTTAGAGACAAAAATTTTAAAAAGTTGAAAAAACTTAGAAAATTGGTATTGATCCTTATGAATTTCCTTTTACAGGTTAGCTGAGGGCTGCTGGTACACGATAGAAGCGAATTTGAGTTGGTCAGGTAGAGTTAGAAGTTTCAAAATTCGATGGGTTAGGTTAGGTTAGGTTAGGTTAGGTTAGGTTAGGTTAGGTTAGGTTAGGTTAGGTTAGGTTAGGTTAGGTTAGGTTAGGTTAGGTTAGGTTAGGTTAGGTTAGGTTAGGTTAGGTTAGGTTAGGTTAGGTTAGGTTAGGTTAGGTTAGGTTAGGTTAGGTTAGGTTAGGTTAGGTTAGGTTAGGTTAGGTTAGGTTAGGTTAGGTTAGGTTAGGTTAGGTTAGGTTAGGTTAGGTTAGGTTAGGTTAGGTTAGGTTAGGTTAGGTTAGGTTAGGTTAGGTTAGGTTAGGTTAGGTTAGGTTAGGTTAGGTTAGGTTAGGTTAGGTTAGGTTAGGTTAGGTTAGGTTAGGTTAGGTTAGGTTAGGTTAGGTTAGGTTAGGTTAGGTTAGGTTAGGTTAGGTTAGGTTAGGTTAGGTTAGGTTAGGTTAGGTTAGGTTAGGTTAGGTTAGGTTAGGTTAGGTTAGGTTAGGTTAGGTTAGGTTAGGTTAGGTTAGGTTAGGTTAGGTTAGGTTAGGTTAGGTTAGGTTAGGTTAGGTTAGGTTAGGTTAGGTTAGGTTAGGTTAGGTTAGGTTAGGTTAGGTTAGGTTAGGTTAGGTTAGGTTAGGTTAGGTTAGGTTAGGTTAGGTTAGGTTAGGTTAGGTTAGGTTAGGTTAGGTTAGGTTAGGTTAGGTTAGGTTAGGTTAGGTTAGGTTAGGTTAGGTTAGGTTAGGTTAGGTTAGGTTAGGTTAGGTTAGGTTAGGTTAGGTTAGGTTAGGTTAGGTTAGGTTAGGTTAGGTTAGGTTAGGTTAGGTTAGGTTAGGTTAGGTTAGGTTAGGTTAGGTTAGGTTAGGTTAGGTTAGGTTAGGTTAGGTTAGGTTAGGTTAGGTTAGGTTAGGTTAGGTTAGGTTAGGTTAGGTTAGGTTAGGTTAGGTTAGGTTAGGTTAGGTTAGGTTAGGTTAGGTTAGGTTAGGTTAGGTTAGGTTAGGTTAGGTTAGGTTAGGTTAGGTTAGGTTAGGTTAGGTTAGGTTAGGTTAGGTTAGGTTAGGTTAGGTTAGGTTAGGTTAGGTTAGGTTAGGTTAGGTTAGGTTAGGTTAGGTTAGGTTAGGTTAGGTTAGGTTAGGTTAGGTTAGGTTAGGTTAGGTTAGGTTAGGTTAGGTTAGGTTAGGTTAGGTTAGGTTAGGTTAGGTTAGGTTAGGTTAGGTTAGGTTAGGTTAGGTTAGGTTAGGTTAGGTTAGGTTAGGTTAGGTTAGGTTAGGTTAGGTTAGGTTAGGTTAGGTTAGGTTAGGTTAGGTTAGGTTAGGTTAGGTTAGGTTAGGTTAGGTTAGGTTAGGTTAGGTTAGGTTAGGTTAGGTTAGGTTAGGTTAGGTTAGGTTAGGTTAGGTTAGGTTAGGTTAGGTTAGGTTAGGTTAGGTTAGGTTAGGTTAGGTTAGGTTAGGTTAGGTTAGGTTAGGTTAGGTTAGGTTAGGTTAGGTTAGGTTAGGTTAGGTTAGGTTAGGTTAGGTTAGGTTAGGTTAGGTTAGGTTAGGTTAGGTTAGGTTAGGTTAGGTTAGGTTAGGTTAGGTTAGGTTAGGTTAGGTTAGGTTAGGTTAGGTTAGGTTAGGTTAGGTTAGGTTAGGTTAGGTTAGGTTAGGTTAGGTTAGGTTAGGTTAGGTTAGGTTAGGTTAGGTTAGGTTAGGTTAGGTTAGGTTAGGTTAGGTTAGGTTAGGTTAGGTTAGGTTAGGTTAGGTTAGGTTAGGTTAGGTTAGGTTAGGTTAGGTTAGGTTAGGTTAGGTTAGGTTAGGTTAGGTTAGGTTAGGTTAGGTTAGGTTAGGTTAGGTTAGGTTAGGTTAGGTTAGGTTAGGTTAGGTTAGGTTAGGTTAGGTTAGGTTAGGTTAGGTTAGGTTAGGTTAGGTTAGGTTAGGTTAGGTTAGGTTAGGTTAGGTTAGGTTAGGTTAGGTTAGGTTAGGTTAGGTTAGGTTAGGTTAGGTTAGGTTAGGTTAGGTTAGGTTAGGTTAGGTTAGGTTAGGTTAGGTTAGGTTAGGTTAGGTTAGGTTAGGTTAGGTTAGGTTAGGTTAGGTTAGGTTAGGTTAGGTTAGGTTAGGTTAGGTTAGGTTAGGTTAGGTTAGGTTAGGTTAGGTTAGGTTAGGTTAGGTTAGGTTAGGTTAGGTTAGGTTAGGTTAGGTTAGGTTAGGTTAGGTTAGGTTAGGTTAGGTTAGGTTAGGTTAGGTTAGGTTAGGTTAGGTTAGGTTAGGTTAGGTTAGGTTAGGTTAGGTTAGGTTAGGTTAGGTTAGGTTAGGTTAGGTTAGGTTAGGTTAGGTTAGGTTAGGTTAGGTTAGGTTAGGTTAGGTTAGGTTAGGTTAGGTTAGGTTAGGTTAGGTTAGGTTAGGTTAGGTTAGGTTAGGTTAGGTTAGGTTAGGTTAGGTTAGGTTAGGTTAGGTTAGGTTAGGTTAGGTTAGGTTAGGTTAGGTTAGGTTAGGTTAGGTTAGGTTAGGTTAGGTTAGGTTAGGTTAGGTTAGGTTAGGTTAGGTTAGGTTAGGTTAGGTTAGGTTAGGTTAGGTTAGGTTAGGTTAGGTTAGGTTAGGTTAGGTTAGGTTAGGTTAGGTTAGGTTAGGTTAGGTTAGGTTAGGTTAGGTTAGGTTAGGTTAGGTTAGGTTAGGTTAGGTTAGGTTAGGTTAGGTTAGGTTAGGTTAGGTTAGGTTAGGTTAGGTTAGGTTAGGTTAGGTTAGGTTAGGTTAGGTTAGGTTAGGTTAGGTTAGGTTAGGTTAGGTTAGGTTAGGTTAGGTTAGGTTAGGTTAGGTTAGGTTAGGTTAGGTTAGGTTAGGTTAGGTTAGGTTAGGTTAGGTTAGGTTAGGTTAGGTTAGGTTAGGTTAGGTTAGGTTAGGTTAGGTTAGGTTAGGTTAGGTTAGGTTAGGTTAGGTTAGGTTAGGTTAGGTTAGGTTAGGTTAGGTTAGGTTAGGTTAGGTTAGGTTAGGTTAGGTTAGGTTAGGTTAGGTTAGGTTAGGTTAGGTTAGGTTAGGTTAGGTTAGGTTAGGTTAGGTTAGGTTAGGTTAGGTTAGGTTAGGTTAGGTTAGGTTAGGTTAGGTTAGGTTAGGTTAGGTTAGGTTAGGTTAGGTTAGGTTAGGTTAGGTTAGGTTAGGTTAGGTTAGGTTAGGTTAGGTTAGGTTAGGTTAGGTTAGGTTAGGTTAGGTTAGGTTAGGTTAGGTTAGGTTAGGTTAGGTTAGGTTAGGTTAGGTTAGGTTAGGTTAGGTTAGGTTAGGTTAGGTTAGGTTAGGTTAGGTTAGGTTAGGTTAGGTTAGGTTAGGTTAGGTTAGGTTAGGTTAGGTTAGGTTAGGTTAGGTTAGGTTAGGTTAGGTTAGGTTAGGTTAGGTTAGGTTAGGTTAGGTTAGGTTAGGTTAGGTTAGGTTAGGTTAGGTTAGGTTAGGTTAGGTTAGGTTAGGTTAGGTTAGGTTAGGTTAGGTTAGGTTAGGTTAGGTTAGGTTAGGTTAGGTTAGGTTAGGTTAGGTTAGGTTAGGTTAGGTTAGGTTAGGTTAGGTTAGGTTAGGTTAGGTTAGGTTAGGTTAGGTTAGGTTAGGTTAGGTTAGGTTAGGTTAGGTTAGGTTAGGTTAGGTTAGGTTAGGTTAGGTTAGGTTAGGTTAGGTTAGGTTAGGTTAGTTAGGTTAGGTTAGGTTAGGTTAGGTTAGGTTAGGTTAGGTTAGGTTAGGTTAGGTTAGGTTAGGTTAGGTTAGGTTAGGTTAGGTTAGGTTAGGTTAGGTTAGGTTAGGTTAGGTTAGGTTAGGTTAGGTTAGGTTAGGTTAGGTTAGGTTAGGTTAGGTTAGGTTAGGTTAGGTTAGGTTAGGTTAGGTTAGGGTGGTTAGGTTAGGTTAGGTTAGGTTAGGT
>CASHTA010000011.1:0-7500 GCA_949358125.1 Idaea dimidiata
ATTGTTCAGGTTGTGGTTTGTGTTGTTAAAACTTTATGTGTTATTGTACTGTTTGAGATTATTAATTATATGAGTTGTGAGTGTGATGAATGATTGTGTTGTTTCTATTTTGTTCATTATTGTTTTTAAGTTAAATGGGTCATTATTTTGACAGGTTTGTATGTGGTCGTGCCTGGCCGCGCTAAAGCGCGGGCAGTCACGAATGAGATGCTCGATTGTTTGTATTGTGTTGGGGGAGCACGGACACCGATCTGTTTTGGAGATTTTGAATCTGTGAAGATATTGGAGATGATATCCGTGCCCCGTAAGAATTTGGGTGAGCTGGAAGCTCATAGGAAGAGAACTTCTGAGGTTCTCAATTTCGCTGAGGCTGGGGCACCAAGAGCGCAGATGTGCGCCGGTAGAGTGTTCCTGGTACTCCAGCTCAGCCTCGGATTTGTTGGTCAATTTGATTGATGTTGGGAATTTTGTGTAGGTGATAGCCCTGTGTGAGTTGGCTGCAGATTTTGCTGCGATGTCCGCGAGCTCGTTGCCTGCAATGCCAACGTGGGCCCTCACCCAACAAAAGGCGATATTTTGGTTGTGGATGCAATTGTGAATTGCTACCACAAATGGATTTGTTGAGTCCATGTTGCTTATCTCTTGAAGACTAGATAAGCTGTCTGATAATATGATGATGTTGGATGCTGGGGCATGTTCTAATGCCCAGTCGCATGCATTTTTAATGGCCAAGAGTTCAGCCTGGAATACTGTGCAGGAGCGATCCAATTTGAATTTCTTGGTGACTCTTGGTTGCGAGATGTCGGGGAAGTCAACTACAAAAGCAGCACCGACGTTACCGTCCTCCGTCTTACTTCCATCGGTGAATATTTGTATGGCGTCGATGCTGCTTAAGAGCATTTCGTTGATGTCGTCTTGGTTATTGGCCGATTTGTATTCGACAGGTTTCCTGAGTGCCGGATGTAGGAGCTCGTGTGGCTTAGCAGGTTTTTCGGCAGTGACGTCAGATGGTAAGAATTTAGTTTGTCCGGTTAACCGCGTTCTTTCCGTGGCAGCTCTTTCTCGGACTTTTAGATGTAGTGGCGTGAGACCCGCCAGCGCGATCGCAGCATTTGCGGACACGGTCCTGAATGCTCTTAATATTTTTAAGGCGAAGCCGCGTTGGAGAGTCCGTAGCTTATCACGCACTATTTTGAATTTGGTGGCTGAACCCCAGATGCCTGCGGCATATGTGATTATGGGTTCGATTACGTAGCTATATAGTATAGCCACGTTATCGCTGCTGACGCCCCAAGTAGGACGGATGAATTTACACAATTTATTAAATAATTTTCTACATTTTATGATTATTTGATCGACGTGTTTGATGAATTTTAAGTTTTTATCTATGGTAACTCCGAGTAATTTGATTGAATCTACGAATTGTAGTGAATTATTGTCCATGAATATTTTGGCTTTGCTGGCTTTAGGTGTGAATGGAATGAGTTGAGTTTTAGAGGGTCCAAATGTCAATTTAACCTCATTGCCCCATTTGGAGATCATTGTGAGCGCCTTGTTTGCTGTATGTTGGAGGGTGGCGATATCCGGGGCCTCCACGATCAGGAGAACATCGTCAGCGAACGCCTGGAGATGACAACCGTCGGGTAGTGCCATCTCCAGGAGCTCGTCGAGGATCAAGTTCCAAAATGTGGGTCCGCAGACAGATCCTTGTACACACCCTCTGGTCATGATTTTACTGCTCACAGCATCAGCGAAGTGTAGTAACACTTGCCGGTTCTGCAGATAATTCTGGATGATTCTGTAGAGGTTTTGTGGGCAGTTGATATTGCGCAGTCTCTGCAGTAGCGCGGGCCACCAGGCATTGTCAAAGGCGGCCTTGATGTCGAGGGAGATCGCTATCACTAAGTGGCGCCGGTCCTTAGCCGCTCTGACAACGTCCAGTGCAGAGTTGAGTGCCTCTAGTGTGGAGGTTTGGGGCTTGAAGCCAAACTGTCGTGGACTATGCAATTGATTTTTAAATAAGTGGTAGGTCAGCCTACTGGTGATGAGTTTTTCGAGAAGTTTCCCGAAGACATTGATGAGCCCTATGGGCCGATATGAGGCGATGTCGGAGTAGTCATCTTTGTTAGGTTTCGGTAGAACCTTGACAAAGGCCATTTTCCAGGTGGTCGGGAAATGGGACGCGCTCAGACATCGGTTCATTAGATTTGTTAGGAACTCCGGATAGCACTTCGCAAAAGCTGAGCAGATATCCGAAGTTAAATGGTCGGATCCCGGAGCGCGGTTTGGGTTCATCGAGTGTAGGCACTTGATGACCTCTTCTTTGGTGAACGCTGGTTCGTCAGTGGTGTTGGGGACGAGTACCGAGTGTTCGCGAATGGTCTTTTGGGCGGTGGAGTCGTCGCCGTGGTCATCCGGGTAGAATCTTCTGAGTAGCTCGTCGGCGGTTTCCTGACTGGAGTTAGTGCGACGGTTGTTGTCTAGGCGCAGTGTAGAAGGTGGCTGGGGAGGAGGTCCGGATTTCATGAGTCGGTTCGTCACTGCCCAGACGTCCTCTTTGCCTTGCTTATTACAGAACTCTCTGAAATTGTCTGAAGATGCTTTACTGATGGCTTCAGCGTACTTCTTTTTAAGTATTTGCCTTTCGCGTAGTATGTTCTCTATTGGCTTATGATGTTTCTTCAGGTCCTGTATGGTGTGATGGTATCGTATAAGCTCCTTCTTTTGTGCCTCCAGTTCATCAGTCCACCACGGTCTTAGATCCCTTGGGCCCGGTTTCCTGGGCAAGGCTCGATCGCAGCACGCCTGAATGGCCTCGGTTAAATCGACGACGAGTTCATCGATGCGATTGGGTGTCAAGATGGTAAGGTCAGTATCCGTTAGATTACTTAAGTCAGTGTCATTATTTAGGGTGTTTGCGAAGTTGTCCCAGTTTACGAATTTAGTTGAGTATCTATATGTTGTTTTAGTTCTATTTTTATTGATGTGATTTTTATTGAGTCTTAGGTTGAATTGTATTGCGTTATGATCCGATGAAGGACAAGCATTTACATCGACCTTCCAGTCGCCCACTTTATCTGACAAATTGTCGGAGACGAGTGTTAGGTCGACTATTGATTCGACTGGTTGACCTCGCAGGGTCCTTTCGAATGTGGGGACGCTACCCACGTTAGCCAAGTGGAGATTATTTGCCAGAAAGAATCTGGTGATGGAGTTGCCCCTGGAATTACTCCTGTCGGAACCCCAGAGTTGGTGGTGTCCGTTGAAGTCCCCGGCGATGACATGGTAGGCACCGCCGTGGGACTTCAAGAACACCTCCAGTTTATTGAGAGTGCCGTCCACATCCACATCCGGTTCGACATACACCGAGGTGATGTAGAATTGGCGACCGGAGACCGACAGTTGGACGACACTCAGATTGGGAGAGCAGTATTGGGCCATGCCCAAGACCGCGCCGAGTCCGTTTTTGATGAGTATGCAGGCCTTCGTCCCGGTGCTGCCCGGAAACTGGAAAATCTGGTATCCGGAGACGGCCTGCATACCGTTGGTAGCGCCGATATAGGGTTCAGTGACCAGACCGACGTCAAAGTCATGATCACATAAGTACCGTTTAAATTCGTGAGTAGAGGTATAAGATCTGTAGAGGTTGCATTGGAGAAAAGTTAAAGAATTTGGGTTATTACGTGTTGCTTGTCTATTTAAATCCATAGTCGGTCCTGTTTATAATTTTGGTTTCCATGGTTTTATGTATAGAGCAGTAGTTAGATGTGGCGGTGTGATCCTCTGATTTCGACGTCCTGAACCTGCGGTTGTGCTCGGTGCAGTTGAAGCATTTTGGTGTTGAAGTCAATTTAGTCGGGCAATCCTTGAAGGTGTGACCTTGTAGAGCGCAGTGGGAGCAAGCCGAGGTCGCGTTCGTGCACCTCGCCTGAGTGTGGCCGTATTGCAGGCATTTGAAGCACTGCAGCAAGGGCACAAACTCCTCAGCCCGCACCCTCTGGTGGTCAATGTTGATGTTACCTAGCTTGAGCATTGCCCGCCAGATAATTGGTGTTGTTAGCAGCACGGCGTTGTACAGCTTTGTGTTTTTGTTGGCTTTCTTGAACCTGAACACTGCATCCTCCGAGTTGGCCGCAATTCCGATGGTGGTGTTTTGTGCTCGAATGATCTCGACTAGCTCCTCCGGTTTAGTGTCGCTATGGATGCCCTTGAGGATCACCATGGGTTTGAGCCTCTTGGCCGGTTCAGCAGAGACCTCGCCGGATTTGCTGAGTCTCTCGAGGACCAAGCTTTGCTGCTCCACCGTCTCAAATTCGACGCGCA
The DNA here is from genome assembly GCA_949358125.1 of Idaea dimidiata. NCBI lineage: Eukaryota > Metazoa > Arthropoda > Insecta > Lepidoptera > Geometridae > Idaea > Idaea dimidiata. Next base: position 4,324 of record CASHTA010000011.1, read on the forward strand.
GCTTGTTGTTCGAAACGGGGAGAGCGCGAACGGGAGCAAAACTTGTGTTTTTGAAGGAGATACTTCTACGCCATGCGCCAAGCACCTCCTCCTTGCTCTTGACCTTATCCTTGTCCTTGGCCGTGATGATAATGGCCGGATGAGACGCCGCTTGTTTGCGTTTGGGCGGTGCGCTGACAGCGCCAGCATAGGTGGTAGCGCTGGCGCGAGGCGCAGGAGTGGTCGAGCTCGGAAGAGGAGCCCGGCGGAGCACTTTGTCCATCACCTCTCTGACCGCCTCCCTGACAACCTTGGGGGTGTCCGTCGGGGGAGTGGGGGCATGAGAAACGGGGATATCTTTGATAGCCCGGCCCATCTCCTCCCTGATGGTGTCCCTGATTGCCTCGGAGGAGGCCAGCGAGGATGACGGCGGTGGATGAGGTAGGTGCTCGAGTTCGTCGCGTATCGTATCGCGAATTATTTGAGGTCCGTCATAGTAGTGTGTTTCGGACTGAGTTTGAAGCATGGTGACAATGCGCTTTACTTCTTTGAGTTCCCTGAGGATCTCAGGTGACAATTTGTCGGTGCCGACAGTCTCCTTGGGCTCAGGTGGCATGCCTTCGGTGATGTCGGTGAGGTCCCTGTCAGTTAGCCTGCCCTTTGTGTTCTCGCTCTTCAGAACAAGGTGGTAGAGCGACTGGATACAGGCCAGGACGTTGACCTTAATGCTGGTCTTTATGTTGCCAGATAGTGCCATCTGAGAGCGGGCCTGGTCATATGCAGCTTTGGCTGCGTCGACAATTGTTTGGGGAGCACCGGAGACGGGTGCCGCGGACTGAGCTGCCGCGAGTGTTGCCACGTGTGCGGCCGCGGGTGCTGTCGCACGTGCTGCCGCGGGTGCAACGGGTGCCGCGGGAGCGGAGGCCGCGGGGCCCGCCACCGCCGCTTCCGGTGAAGAGTCAAATTTGGGGAAAAAGTCCATTTTGGTCGCTGATAGTGACTTTTCTCGGGGCGGTGTGCGCTGAACTGCGCGTTGTTTCTGCTTAGGGGGAGTCTTAAACATGATGCTAAGGCTTACGAAGAAATTCGCGGCGAAAAACCAGACTTGAAATTTTTCCTAAGGGACGAGTCCAGCTTAGCGGTAAGAACAAAGGGTGGGCGGGAGGGCGAAAAATGCGTTTTTTATGTGGGATTTCGACCGGAAACGACGCGGGACGGTTAGGGTAGGTAATAGGGGGTATGTATTGACGATTTTTACCAAAAACGAGGGTACTTGTCCTGAGAAAATTTTCGAAAAACTACTGAATTGACTATTATTTGGACGATTTTCAGAGACAAAAATTCTAAAAAGTTGAAAAAACGTAGAAAACTGCTATTAATCCTTATGAATTTTCTTTTACAGGTTAGCTGAGGGCTGCTGGTACACGATAGAAGCGAATTTGAGCTGGTCAGGTAGAATTAGAAATTTCAAAATTCGATAATGTATGGGAGAGCGAGCTCGGTTAGGTGGATTCGCAAGTAAGACAAAGTGTAGGCGAAAGGACGAAAAATGCGTTTTTTATGTGGGATTTCGACCGGAAACGACGCGGGACGGTTAGGGTAGGTAATAGGGGGTATGTATTGACGATTTTTACCAAAAACGAGGGTACTTGTCCTGAGAAAATTTTCGAAAAACTACTGAATTGACTATTATTTGGACGATTTTCAGAGACAAAAATTCTAAAAAGTTGAAAAAACGTAGAAAACTGCTATTAATCCTTATGAATTTTCTTTTACAGGTTAGCTGAGGGCTGCTGGTACACGATAGAAGCGAATTTGAGCTGGTCAGGTAGAATTAGAAATTTCAAAATTCGATAATGTATGGGAGAGCGAGCTCGGTTAGGTGGATTCGCAAGTAAGACAAAGTGTAGGCGAAAGGACGAAAAATGCGTTTTTTATGTGGGATTTCGACCGGAAACGACGCGGGACGGTTAGGGTAGGTAATAGGGGGTATGTATTGACGATTTTTACCAAAAACGAGGGTACTTGTCCTGAGAAAATTTTCGAAAAACTACTGAATTGACTATTATTTGGACGATTTTCAGAGACAAAAATTCTAAAAAGTTGAAAAAACGTAGAAAACTGCTATTAATCCTTATGAATTTTCTTTTACAGGTTAGCTGAGGGCTGCTGGTACACGATAGAAGCGAATTTGAGCTGGTCAGGTAGAATTAGAAATTTCAAAATTCGATAATGTATGGGAGAGCGAGCTCGGTTAGGTGGATTCGCAAGTAAGACAAAGTGTAGGCGAAAGGACGAAAAATGCGTTTTTTATGTGGGATTTCGACCGGAAACGACGCGGGACGGTTAGGGTAGGTAATAGGGGGTATGTATTGACGATTTTTACCAAAAACGAGGGTACTTGTCCTGAGAAAATTTTCGAAAAACTACTGAATTGACTATTATTTGGACGATTTTCAGAGACAAAAATTCTAAAAAGTTGAAAAAACGTAGAAAACTGCTATTAATCCTTATGAATTTTCTTTTACAGGTTAGCTGAGGGCTGCTGGTACACGATAGAAGCGAATTTGAGCTGGTCAGGTAGAATTAGAAATTTCAAAATTCGATAATGTATGGGAGAGCGAGCTCGGTTAGGTGGATTCGCAAGTAAGACAAAGTGTAGGCGAAAGGACGAAAAATGCGTTTTTTATGTGGGATTTCGACCGGAAACGACGCGGGACGGTTAGGGTAGGTAATAGGGGGTATGTATTGACGATTTTTACCAAAAACGAGGGTACTTGTCCTGAGAAAATTTTCGAAAAACTACTGAATTGACTATTATTTGGACGATTTTCAGAGACAAAAATTCTAAAAAGTTGAAAAAACGTAGAAAACTGCTATTAATCCTTATGAATTTTCTTTTACAGGTTAGCTGAGGGCTGCTGGTACACGATAGAAGCGAATTTGAGCTGGTCAGGTAGAATTAGAAATTTCAAAATTCGATAATGTATGGGAGAGCGAGCTCGGTTAGGTGGATTCGCAAGTAAGACAAAGTGTAGGCGAAAGGACGAAAAATGCGTTTTTTATGTGGGATTTCGACCGGAAACGACGCGGGACGGTTAGGGTAGGTAATAGGGGGTATGTATTGACGATTTTTACCAAAAACGAGGGTACTTGTCCTGAGAAAATTTTCGAAAAACTACTGAATTCTAAAAAGTT
>CASHTA010000011.1:10000-15000 GCA_949358125.1 Idaea dimidiata
AGGTTAGGTTAGGTTAGGTTAGGTTTTTTTTTTTTTGGTAGAGAACATTAAGAATAATAATGTTCCTGCGGCGCTTTCGGTTTACACCGCAGGACATCACTTAATTAGATTTGGGGACTAATTGACAATTGAGGGAGTGATGTGAGAGTCTTTTGTATGATTGTTTAATTTGATTGGTTATTGTTGTGAGTAGTGGGGTTGTTAAACTCTTTTAGAGTGTTAACAATATGGTTGGTAAGTTGAGTAAAAGTTTCGGTAGTGGTTTCTTTACTTATTATTTGGGAGAGGTCGAAGGGATTGAGGTTAAAGATATTGCAGGCGATTGTGTGCTCAGAGCGCTTGATGGTGTACCGGGGACATTCTTTAATTAGATGACTCCAACTTTGGAGTGAAGAGTTGTCACACGGGCAAACGCTATTGTCTGTAATTTTGAAGCGATGGAGATATTCTTTATGATAGCCATGGTTCGAAAGAAGTTGAGTGACAGAGAAGGTAGGTTTGATGTTGTGAAGAAAGGTGACGAGGGATGAGTGAGTGGGGAGAAGTGATTTAGTGTGAACACAGGTGTTAGGGTTCTCATAGAAGTTCTCAGAGGCTTTGGTGCAATCGAGTTTGTTACGATATTTTACGTAACTCAAAGGGGTAGCCAGGTAGTCGGCTAGGCGGTGAAGATGTGCTGCGGACTTTGCCGCTGCATCCGCCTGTTCGTTACCGTCGAGTCCGATGTGGGCTTTCACCCAAGCGAAATCGACTGTCAGCCCGGATGTTTTGGCTGAGTGAAGCCGTTGATGGATACTGGCAGCGAGGGGGTTGCAGCTATTCCTGTTGGACAGCTCCATCAGGCCGGATTTACTGTCCGAAAGGACAACAGTGTTCTGGAGTTTGTGACTGTTGATGTAGCTGCAAGCCTCCCGAATGGCCAATAGTTCGGCTTGAAAGACAGAGCAGCAGTCGTGAAGCTTTAGTTTCTCGACCGCTGCTCGCCTTCCGGAGGGGTCGAATACGACGAAGGCTGCCCCGACCTTGTCGTCGTTTTTGCTCCCATCTGTGTAAATTCGCCAGGTGTTAGTGGCGACCAGCAGAGAGAGATCATCCTCTGACAGGATCTCCTGGAATACGATGCTGATTCTCTCGGCCGGATGAAGTAGAGAAGATGGGGGGCAGGGTTTTTCGAGGGGGATGTCTGCAGGCAGAAACGAGGAGGTGCCGAGGAGCTTAGACTCCTCGATGTTTGATATTGCCTCGACCCTGTCCGGCAAAGGTGTCAGCTGCGCAAGTGAGATGGCGGCGGCTGTGCTCAGGGTGCGGAAACCCTGAACCATCTTGATGGCGAACAGTCGTTGAAGTGATAGTAGTCGTTTGACGACATATTTGAATCTGAGAGCGTGAGACCAGACAGCCGCTCCGTAGCAGACTATCGGTTCTATGACCATGGAGTAAATGGTGCGGACGTTGTCGGGGTGCACGCCCCAGGTGGGTCTGATGAATAAGCACAGTCTGTGAAACAATTTTTGGACCTTTTCGATGATGTAGTTCACGTGTTGAGTGAATGAGAGGCGGTTGTCGATTATGATACCCAGATATTTTATGTGGTCCACAAACTGCAGCCGTCGCTGTTGCATCTGGATTTGGCACCTGTCGGCGCGAGAGGTGAGGGCGATAGCCTGGGTCTTATCTGGGCCAAACTCAAGTTTGACTCCCTCACCCCAAGCCGAAATCAGGTCAAGCGCCGTGTTGACGTTTTGCTCAAGTGATGTGATATCTCTGTCGTGAGCAATAAGGAGGACGTCGTCGGCGTACGCCTGAAGGTAGCATCCGGGGGGCATCTGTGTGAAGAGCAGGTCATCTAGAATTAGATTCCAAAGGGTGGGACCAATAACTGAACCTTGGACGCAACCTCTGGACATGATTTTCTGCACTTTCTTGTCGGCGAAGCAAATTTGGATTTCTCGGTCTGAGATGTAGCTGAGGAGAATCTGGTACAGGTTACTGGGGCAGTTGCCGTCTCGGAGCCTTTTGAATATCGCCGGCCACCAGGCGCGGTCGAATGCGGCTTTGATGTCCAACGAGACGGCAACTACCTGTTCGCCGGAGGATTTGGCGACTTTGACGACCTTCAGAGCGTTAGAAATGGCCATGACGGTTGAGGTTTGTGCCTTAAATCCAAATTGATTGTCAGAGGAGGTCCTGTTCACTTGCATGTGGTGCGTGAGTCTGGTGTTGATAAGCCGTTCCAAGACTTTACCGTATACATTAATGAGGCCAATGGGTCGGAAGCTGGAGAGAGAGTTGTACTCCGGCTTACCAGGCTTTGGGATGATCTTGGCTGTGGCCACCTTCCAAGACCTGGGGAAGTGTGTAAGCCGAAGACAGGTATTCATTATGCCGCTGATGGTTTCAGGAAACCACCTAGCGACCCAGAGGCAGATGTCTGCCGTTAGATGATCGACTCCGGGCGCCCTCTTCGAGTTCATACTCTGCAGGCAATCCAGAATCTCATCAAGTGTGAAGGCAGAGTCCGGGGGAGTTCGAATTGGTCTGAACATGTCTGCGCGCAGTTGTCTTTGAGCTTCCGATTGGTCTGCTGTGTCGTCCGGGAAGAACTTGTCGAGGAGGGCCCTCGCCGTGTCGTCGGAGTCTCGGGTGTATGTGCCGTCGTCGAGGCGCAGAGTGGCCGGAGCTTGGGCGAGTGGTCGCGTCTTGATAATGCGGTTCGTGACCGACCAGACGTCCTCTTTTTTCTGCCTGCAACAGAACTCACGGAAGTGTTCCGTGGAGGCAGTGCAGAAGGCGTCCGAGTAGCGACGTCTGAGTCGGTCACGCTCCGCGATCAATTCTTCGATCGGATGTTGGCGGCGAACGGCTTTGGAGAGCCTATGGTGGTTCCGTATTACGGCTTTTTTAAGCTGCTCCAGGTCGTCACTCCACCATGGTGCGCGTTCAGGGCGGCGGGTCGCTATCGGAAGCAGCCGGTCACAGGCGAATTGAATAGCCGATGTGAACTCGTCAAGGTAACCATTCAGGCTGACAACATCCATGTCGTTGAAGTCGGGAGTGGTCGTCATCCGTGACTCCATTACCTCGACGAATCGCTCCCGTAGCCTCTCCCATTTGATGTTGCCCGTGGAGTATCTGTACGTGGACTGTTTGATATTTTTAACGGGTTTTCCGATGCCGAGAGAAGCGCGGAATTGGATGGCGTTGTGGTCGGATGAAGGGCAGATACTCGGGACGACCGCCCAGTCCGCAACGTCTAAGCCGGTGTTGTTCACTAGAGTTAAGTCAACGATGGAGTATCTGGGAAGTCCATGTGTGACTGCGTGAAACGTTGGCTCGTTACCGACGTTGCAGACCGTGAGGTCGCGAGCGACTACGAGTCTGGCGATTTCGTCACCTCTCGTGTTGTTAGTGCGTGAGCCCCAGAAAGCGTGCCAGCCGTTGAAGTCCCCGCAAATGATGTGTCTGGAGTCGGGGGTCCTATTGAGGAACATCTCCAAGGTGTTGATGGTGTTGTGCACATCAGTGCGGGGCTCAACATATACGGAAGTGAGGTATACGTCGTTGCCTGCGCGGTCCCTAATTCGTATGGTGCAGATGTTGGAGTTGGAATGTTCCGAAACTCCGAGTGTCGACGCGAACCCCTCTCGGACCAAGATGGCGGCCTTGACGGGTCGGCCGGAGTGGAACTGGTACGTTGTGAATCCGGTGACTGGTCCAGAGCGTTCGGTGTTGGAGGTGTAAGGATCAGCGATGAAGACGGCGTGACAATCAGAATTAGAGAGATGGACTGTGAGTTCATGATGTGCGTTGCGGCTGTGATTCAAATTTATTTGTGTGCATAAAAGGTTGAAAGAAGAAGAAGGACGGGCGGAAGTATTAGAGTTAATAACCATAATTGGTACGGGAGGTTATAGTGTTGAGCATTTGGGAGACTCGAGGGCAAAGGAGAGAGGTAGCACCGTGGTTGGTATCGCATTTGGTGTTGTTGGATTTGGAATGTTCGACGCAATTGTAGCATCGAACTTTCTCAGTCAGTTTTCTGTCAGGGCAGGCCCGGAATTCGTGGCCGGGAAGTGAACAGTGGGGACATATCGTGACCTGTTTGTCGCAGCGTGCCTTAGTGTGGCCAAATTGAAGACACTTGTAGCACTGCAGGAGAGGGATGTAATTCTCAGCGTGCACCCTTTGGTGGTCTAGGTTGACTTTGACCTGAGTAGTGACCGACCTCCAGACCGAGGGCGAGGTGATAAAGACCGCGTTATAGAGAGCCTTATTGCGGTTGGCCCTCTTGAACCTGAAGGTCAGGTCACCCTCTGCAGTCGCGGCTTCCCTGACGGAGGGGTTTTGGCGAAGAAGAATGCCGACCAGTTCTTCCGAGGGTATTTCCTGTGGTATTCCCTTGAGAATGACCATAGGCTTCAGAGTCTTGGAGGCCTCAGCCACCACGGTACACTCGGAGCGCCTGAGCTTGGTGAGTGTCTCCTCCCGGTGCTCCATTTTGTCGAATTCGACGCGAATTTTATTTTTCGACACGAACTTAATGTTCGAGGGAGCGAAGTCGGTGTCCCGGAAGGAGACAGAACTCTTGAAGTTTTTCAGCGTTTCGGTAGGGCTGAGGACACTCTTTTTTGAGCTGACAATAATGGCTGGCTTGTTCTTGGGTGGCGGAGGCGGCGGCGCCTGGGAAGTCCCCGAGGAAGCTGTCGGCGTCGCAGTCAAGGCACGAGCGTACGTCAGGGACGAGGAGGAGGTGGGCGGTGTCCCCGCCTTGCCCCCTGCCCGACGCACATCACTGTGTATGTCATCCAGCTTGGACTTCACTTCTGCGATGTGTTTGACGAGGGCTGCGTTGGCGTGGGCACCGTCGGCGATGTGCTCCTGCGCCTTCCGGATCTCGGTCAGCAGGGCCGCGTTCGTCCTGGCATCCGATTGCAGCTGCGCCTGGTCGGCCTTAAGTTGGGCCATGAAGCAGGCAGTGTCGCTGCTACTAGACTCGGATG
>CASHTA010000011.1:20000-22500 GCA_949358125.1 Idaea dimidiata
GTTAGGTTAGGTTAGGTTAGGTTAGGTTAGGTTAGGTTAGGTTAGGTTAGGTTAGGTTAGGTTAGGTTAGGTTAGGTTAGGTTAGGTTAGGTTAGGTTAGGTTAGGTTAGGTTAGGTTAGGTTAGGTTAGGTTAGGTTAGGTTAGGTTAGGTTAGGTTAGGTTAGGTTAGGTTAGGTTAGGTTAGGTTAGGTTAGGTTAGGTTAGGTTAGGTTAGGTTAGGTTAGGTTAGGTTAGGTTAGGTTAGGTTAGGTTAGGTTAGGTTAGGTTAGGTTAGGTTAGGTTAGGTTAGGTTAGGTTAGGTTAGGTTAGGTTAGGTTAGGTTAGGTTAGGTTAGGTTAGGTTAGGTTAGGTTAGGTTAGGTTAGGTTAGGTTAGGTTAGGTTAGGTTAGGTTAGGTTAGGTTAGGTTAGGTTAGGTTAGGTTAGGTTAGGTTAGGTTAGGTTAGGTTAGGTTAGGTTAGGTTAGGTTAGGTTAGGTTAGGTTAGGTTAGGTTAGGTTAGGTTAGGTTAGGTTAGGTTAGGTTAGGTTAGGTTAGGTTAGGTTAGGTTAGGTTAGGTTAGGTTAGGTTAGGTTAGGTTAGGTTAGGTTAGGTTAGGTTAGGTTAGGTTAGGTTAGGTTAGGTTAGGTTAGGTTAGGTTAGGTTAGGTTAGGTTAGGTTAGGTTAGGTTAGGTTAGGTTAGGTTAGGTTAGGTTAGGTTAGGTTAGGTTAGGTTAGGTTAGGTTAGGTTAGGTTAGGTTAGGTTAGGTTAGGTTAGGTTAGGTTAGGTTAGGTTAGGTTAGGTTAGGTTAGGTTAGGTTAGGTTAGGTTAGGTTAGGTTAGGTTAGGTTAGGTTAGGTTAGGTTAGGTTAGGTTAGGTTAGGTTAGGTTAGGTTAGGTTAGGTTAGGTTAGGTTAGGTTAGGTTAGGTTAGGTTAGGTTAGGTTAGGTTAGGTTAGGTTAGGTTAGGTTAGGTTAGGTTAGGTTAGGTTAGGTTAGGTTAGGTTAGGTTAGGTTAGGTTAGGTTAGGTTAGGTTAGGTTAGGTTAGGTTAGGTTAGGTTAGGTTAGGTTAGGTTAGGTTAGGTTAGGTTAGGTTAGGTTAGGTTAGGTTAGGTTAGGTTAGGTTAGGTTAGGTTAGGTTAGGTTAGGTTAGGTTAGGTTAGGTTAGGTTAGGTTAGGTTAGGTTAGGTTAGGTTAGGTTAGGTTAGGTTAGGTTAGGTTAGGTTAGGTTAGGTTAGGTTAGGTTAGGTTAGGTTAGGTTAGGTTAGGTTAGGTTAGGTTAGGTTAGGTTAGGTTAGGTTAGGTTAGGTTAGGTTAGGTTAGGTTAGGTTAGGTTAGGTTAGGTTAGGTTAGGTTAGGTTAGGTTAGGTTAGGTTAGGTTAGGTTAGGTTAGGTTAGGTTAGGTTAGGTTAGGTTAGGTTAGGTTAGGTTAGGTTAGGTTAGGTTAGGTTAGGTTAGGTTAGGTTAGGTTAGGTTAGGTTAGGTTAGGTTAGGTTAGGTTAGGTTAGGTTAGGTTAGGTTAGGTTAGGTTAGGTTAGGTTAGGTTAGGTTAGGTTAGGTTAGGTTAGGTTAGGTTAGGTTAGGTTAGGTTAGGTTAGGTTAGGTTAGGTTAGGTTAGGTTAGGTTAGGTTAGGTTAGGTTAGGTTAGGTTAGGTTAGGTTAGGTTAGGTTAGGTTAGGTTAGGTTAGGTTAGGTTAGGTTAGGTTAGGTTAGGTTAGGTTAGGTTAGGTTAGGTTAGGTTAGGTTAGGTTAGGTTAGGTTAGGTTAGGTTAGGTTAGGTTAGGTTAGGTTAGGTTAGGTTAGGTTAGGTTAGGTTAGGTTAGGTTAGGTTAGGTTAGGTTAGGTTAGGTTAGGTTAGGTTAGGTTAGGTTAGGTTAGGTTAGGTTAGGTTAGGTTAGGTTAGGTTAGGTTAGGTTAGGTTAGGTTAGGTTAGGTTAGGTTAGGTTAGGTTAGGTTAGGTTAGGTTAGGTTAGGTTAGGTTAGGTTAGGTTAGGTTAGGTTAGGTTAGGTTAGGTTAGGTTAGGTTAGGTTAGGTTAGGTTAGGTTAGGTTAGGTTAGGTTAGGTTAGGTTAGGTTAGGTTAGGTTAGGTTAGGTTAGGTTAGGTTAGGTTAGGTTAGGTTAGGTTAGGTTAGGTTAGGTTAGGTTAGGTTAGGTTAGGTTAGGTTAGGTTAGGTTAGGTTAGGTTAGGTTAGGTTAGGTTAGGTTAGGTTAGGTTAGGTTAGGTTAGGTTAGGTTAGGTTAGGTTAGGTTAGGTTAGGTTAGGTTAGGTTAGGTTAGGTTAGGTTAGGTTAGGTTAGGTTAGGTTAGGTTAGGTTAGGTTAGGTTAGGTTAGGTTAGGTTAGGTTAGGTTAGGTTAGGTTAGGTTAGGTTAGGTTAGGTTAGGTTAGGTTAGGTTAGGTTAGGTTAGGTTAGGTTAGGTTAGGTTAGGTTAGGTTAGGTTAGGTTAGGTTAGGTTAGGTTAGGTTAGGTTAGGTTAGGTTAGGTTAGGTTAGGTTAGGTTAGGTTAGGTTAGGTTAGGTTAG
>CASHTA010000011.1:27500-34749 GCA_949358125.1 Idaea dimidiata
TTAGGTTAGGTTAGGTTAGGTTAGGTTAGGTTAGGTTAGGTTAGGTTAGGTTAGGTTAGGTTAGGTTAGGTTAGGTTAGGTTAGGTTAGGTTAGGTTAGGTTAGGTTAGGTTAGGTTAGGTTAGGTTAGGTTAGGTTAGGTTAGGTTAGGTTAGGTTAGGTTAGGTTAGGTTAGGTTAGGTTAGGTTAGGTTAGGTTAGGTTAGGTTAGGTTAGGTTAGGTTAGGTTAGGTTAGGTTAGGTTAGGTTAGGTTAGGTTAGGTTAGGTTAGGTTAGGTTAGGTTAGGTTAGGTTAGGTTAGGTTAGGTTAGGTTAGGTTAGGTTAGGTTAGGTTAGGTTAGGTTAGGTTAGGTTAGGTTAGGTTAGGTTAGGTTAGGTTAGGTTAGGTTAGGTTAGGTTAGGTTAGGTTAGGTTAGGTTAGGTTAGGTTAGGTTAGGTTAGGTTAGGTTAGGTTAGGTTAGGTTAGGTTAGGTTAGGTTAGGTTAGGTTAGGTTAGGTTAGGTTAGGTTAGGTTAGGTTAGGTTAGGTTAGGTTAGGTTAGGTTAGGTTAGGTTAGGTTAGGTTAGGTTAGGTTAGGTTAGGTTAGGTTAGGTTAGGTTAGGTTAGGTTAGGTTAGGTTAGGTTAGGTTAGGTTAGGTTAGGTTAGGTTAGGTTAGGTTAGGTTAGGTTAGGTTAGGTTAGGTTAGGTTAGGTTAGGTTAGGTTAGGTTAGGTTAGGTTAGGTTAGGTTAGGTTAGGTTAGGTTAGGTTAGGTTAGGTTAGGTTAGGTTAGGTTAGGTTAGGTTAGGTTAGGTTAGGTTAGGTTAGGTTAGGTTAGGTTAGGTTAGGTTAGGTTAGGTTAGGTTAGGTTAGGTTAGGTTAGGTTAGGTTAGGTTAGGTTAGGTTAGGTTAGGTTAGGTTAGGTTAGGTTAGGTTAGGTTAGGTTAGGTTAGGTTAGGTTAGGTTAGGTTAGGTTAGGTTAGGTTAGGTTAGGTTAGGTTAGGTTAGGTTAGGTTAGGTTAGGTTAGGTTAGGTTAGGTTAGGTTAGGTTAGGTTAGGTTAGGTTAGGTTAGGTTAGGTTAGGTTAGGTTAGGTTAGGTTAGGTTAGGTTAGGTTAGGTTAGGTTAGGTTAGGTTAGGTTAGGTTAGGTTAGGTTAGGTTAGGTTAGGTTAGGTTAGGTTAGGTTAGGTTAGGTTAGGTTAGGTTAGGTTAGGTTAGGTTAGGTTAGGTTAGGTTAGGTTAGGTTAGGTTAGGTTAGGTTAGGTTAGGTTAGGTTAGGTTAGGTTAGGTTAGGTTAGGTTAGGTTAGGTTAGGTTAGGTTAGGTTAGGTTAGGTTAGGTTAGGTTAGGTTAGGTTAGGTTAGGTTAGGTTAGGTTAGGTTAGGTTAGGTTAGGTTAGGTTAGGTTAGGTTAGGTTAGGTTAGGTTAGGTTAGGTTAGGTTAGGTTAGGTTAGGTTAGGTTAGGTTAGGTTAGGTTAGGTTAGGTTAGGTTAGGTTAGGTTAGGTTAGGTTAGGTTAGGTTAGGTTAGGTTAGGTTAGGTTAGGTTAGGTTAGGTTAGGTTAGGTTAGGTTAGGTTAGGTTAGGTTAGGTTAGGTTAGGTTAGGTTAGGTTAGGTTAGGTTAGGTTAGGTTAGGTTAGGTTAGGTTAGGTTAGGTTAGGTTAGGTTAGGTTAGGTTAGGTTAGGTTAGGTTAGGTTAGGTTAGGTTAGGTTAGGTTAGGTTAGGTTAGGTTAGGTTAGGTTAGGTTAGGTTAGGTTAGGTTAGGTTAGGTTAGGTTAGGTTAGGTTAGGTTAGGTTAGGTTAGGTTAGGTTAGGTTAGGTTAGGTTAGGTTAGGTTAGGTTAGGTTAGGTTAGGTTAGGTTAGGTTAGGTTAGGTTAGGTTAGGTTAGGTTAGGTTAGGTTAGGTTAGGTTAGGTTAGGTTAGGTTAGGTTAGGTTAGGTTAGGTTAGGTTAGGTTAGGTTAGGTTAGGTTAGGTTAGGTTAGGTTAGGTTAGGTTAGGTTAGGTTAGGTTAGGTTAGGTTAGGTTAGGTTAGGTTAGGTTAGGTTAGGTTAGGTTAGGTTAGGTTAGGTTAGGTTAGGTTAGGTTAGGTTAGGTTAGGTTAGGTTAGGTTAGGTTAGGTTAGGTTAGGTTAGGTTAGGTTAGGTTAGGTTAGGTTAGGTTAGGTTAGGTTAGGTTAGGTTAGGTTAGGTTAGGTTAGGTTAGGTTAGGTTAGGTTAGGTTAGGTTAGGTTAGGTTAGGTTAGGTTAGGTTAGGTTAGGTTAGGTTAGGTTAGGTTAGGTTAGGTTAGGTTAGGTTAGGTTAGGTTAGGTTAGGTTAGGTTAGGTTAGGTTAGGTTAGGTTAGGTTAGGTTAGGTTAGGTTAGGTTAGGTTAGGTTAGGTTAGGTTAGGTTAGGTTAGGTTAGGTTAGGTTAGGTTAGGTTAGGTTAGGTTAGGTTAGGTTAGGTTAGGTTAGGTTAGGTTAGGTTAGGTTAGGTTAGGTTAGGTTAGGTTAGGTTAGGTTAGGTTAGGTTAGGTTAGGTTAGGTTAGGTTAGGTTAGGTTAGGTTAGGTTAGGTTAGGTTAGGTTAGGTTAGGTTAGGTTAGGTTAGGTTAGGTTAGGTTAGGTTAGGTTAGGTTAGGTTAGGTTAGGTTAGGTTAGGTTAGGTTAGGTTAGGTTAGGTTAGGTTAGGTTAGGTTAGGTTAGGTTAGGTTAGGTTAGGTTAGGTTAGGTTAGGTTAGGTTAGGTTAGGTTAGGTTAGGTTAGGTTAGGTTAGGTTAGGTTAGGTTAGGTTAGGTTAGGTTAGGTTAGGTTAGGTTAGGTTAGGTTAGGTTAGGTTAGGTTAGGTTAGGTTAGGTTAGGTTAGGTTAGGTTAGGTTAGGTTAGGTTAGGTTAGGTTAGGTTAGGTTAGGTTAGGTTAGGTTAGGTTAGGTTAGGTTAGGTTAGGTTAGGTTAGGTTAGGTTAGGTTAGGTTAGGTTAGGTTAGGTTAGGTTAGGTTAGGTTAGGTTAGGTTAGGTTAGGTTAGGTTAGGTTAGGTTAGGTTAGGTTAGGTTAGGTTAGGTTAGGTTAGGTTAGGTTAGGTTAGGTTAGGTTAGGTTAGGTTAGGTTAGGTTAGGTTAGGTTAGGTTAGGTTAGGTTAGGTTAGGTTAGGTTAGGTTAGGTTAGGTTAGGTTAGGTTAGGTTAGGTTAGGTTAGGTTAGGTTAGGTTAGGTTAGGTTAGGTTAGGTTAGGTTAGGTTAGGTTAGGTTAGGTTAGGTTAGGTTAGGTTAGGTTAGGTTAGGTTAGGTTAGGTTAGGTTAGGTTAGGTTAGGTTAGGTTAGGTTAGGTTAGGTTAGGTTAGGTTAGGTTAGGTTAGGTTAGGTTAGGTTAGGTTAGGTTAGGTTAGGTTAGGTTAGGTTAGGTTAGGTTAGGTTAGGTTAGGTTAGGTTAGGTTAGGTTAGGTTAGGTTAGGTTAGGTTAGGTTAGGTTAGGTTAGGTTAGGTTAGGTTAGGTTAGGTTAGGTTAGGTTAGGTTAGGTTAGGTTAGGTTAGGTTAGGTTAGGTTAGGTTAGGTTAGGTTAGGTTAGGTTAGGTTAGGTTAGGTTAGGTTAGGTTAGGTTAGGTTAGGTTAGGTTAGGTTAGGTTAGGTTAGGTTAGGTTAGGTTAGGTTAGGTTAGGTTAGGTTAGGTTAGGTTAGGTTAGGTTAGGTTAGGTTAGGTTAGGTTAGGTTAGGTTAGGTTAGGTTAGGTTAGGTTAGGTTAGGTTAGGTTAGGTTAGGTTAGGTTAGGTTAGGTTAGGTTAGGTTAGGTTAGGTTAGGTTAGGTTAGGTTAGGTTAGGTTAGGTTAGGTTAGGTTAGGTTAGGTTAGGTTAGGTTAGGTTAGGTTAGGTTAGGTTAGGTTAGGTTAGGTTAGGTTAGGTTAGGTTAGGTTAGGTTAGGTTAGGTTAGGTTAGGTTAGGTTAGGTTAGGTTAGGTTAGGTTAGGTTAGGTTAGGTTAGGTTAGGTTAGGTTAGGTTAGGTTAGGTTAGGTTAGGTTAGGTTAGGTTAGGTTAGGTTAGGTTAGGTTAGGTTAGGTTAGGTTAGGTTAGGTTAGGTTAGGTTAGGTTAGGTTAGGTTAGGTTAGGTTAGGTTAGGTTAGGTTAGGTTAGGTTAGGTTAGGTTAGGTTAGGTTAGGTTAGGTTAGGTTAGGTTAGGTTAGGTTAGGTTAGGTTAGGTTAGGTTAGGTTAGGTTAGGTTAGGTTAGGTTAGGTTAGGTTAGGTTAGGTTAGGTTAGGTTAGGTTAGGTTAGGTTAGGTTAGGTTAGGTTAGGTTAGGTTAGGTTAGGTTAGGTTAGGTTAGGTTAGGTTAGGTTAGGTTAGGTTAGGTTAGGTTAGGTTAGGTTAGGTTAGGTTAGGTTAGGTTAGGTTAGGTTAGGTTAGGTTAGGTTAGGTTAGGTTAGGTTAGGTTAGGTTAGGTTAGGTTAGGTTAGGTTAGGTTAGGTTAGGTTAGGTTAGGTTAGGTTAGGTTAGGTTAGGTTAGGTTAGGTTAGGTTAGGTTAGGTTAGGTTAGGTTAGGTTAGGTTAGGTTAGGTTAGGTTAGGTTAGGTTAGGTTAGGTTAGGTTAGGTTAGGTTAGGTTAGGTTAGGTTAGGTTAGGTTAGGTTAGGTTAGGTTAGGTTAGGTTAGGTTAGGTTAGGTTAGGTTAGGTTAGGTTAGGTTAGGTTAGGTTAGGTTAGGTTAGGTTAGGTTAGGTTAGGTTAGGTTAGGTTAGGTTAGGTTAGGTTAGGTTAGGTTAGGTTAGGTTAGGTTAGGTTAGGTTAGGTTAGGTTAGGTTAGGTTAGGTTAGGTTAGGTTAGGTTAGGTTAGGTTAGGTTAGGTTAGGTTAGGTTAGGTTAGGTTAGGTTAGGTTAGGTTAGGTTAGGTTAGGTTAGGTTAGGTTAGGTTAGGTTAGGTTAGGTTAGGTTAGGTTAGGTTAGGTTAGGTTAGGTTAGGTTAGGTTAGGTTAGGTTAGGTTAGGTTAGGTTAGGTTAGGTTAGGTTAGGTTAGGTTAGGTTAGGTTAGGTTAGGTTAGGTTAGGTTAGGTTAGGTTAGGTTAGGTTAGGTTAGGTTAGGTTAGGTTAGGTTAGGTTAGGTTAGGTTAGGTTAGGTTAGGTTAGGTTAGGTTAGGTTAGGTTAGGTTAGGTTAGGTTAGGTTAGGTTAGGTTAGGTTAGGTTAGGTTAGGTTAGGTTAGGTTAGGTTAGGTTAGGTTAGGTTAGGTTAGGTTAGGTTAGGTTAGGTTAGGTTAGGTTAGGTTAGGTTAGGTTAGGTTAGGTTAGGTTAGGTTAGGTTAGGTTAGGTTAGGTTAGGTTAGGTTAGGTTAGGTTAGGTTAGGTTAGGTTAGGTTAGGTTAGGTTAGGTTAGGTTAGGTTAGGTTAGGTTAGGTTAGGTTAGGTTAGGTTAGGTTAGGTTAGGTTAGGTTAGGTTAGGTTAGGTTAGGTTAGGTTAGGTTAGGTTAGGTTAGGTTAGGTTAGGTTAGGTTAGGTTAGGTTAGGTTAGGTTAGGTTAGGTTAGGTTAGGTTAGGTTAGGTTAGGTTAGGTTAGGTTAGGTTAGGTTAGGTTAGGTTAGGTTAGGTTAGGTTAGGTTAGGTTAGGTTAGGTTAGGTTAGGTTAGGTTAGGTTAGGTTAGGTTAGGTTAGGTTAGGTTAGGTTAGGTTAGGTTAGGTTAGGTTAGGTTAGGTTAGGTTAGGTTAGGTTAGGTTAGGTTAGGTTAGGTTAGGTTAGGTTAGGTTAGGTTAGGTTAGGTTAGGTTAGGTTAGGTTAGGTTAGGTTAGGTTAGGTTAGGTTAGGTTAGGTTAGGTTAGGTTAGGTTAGGTTAGGTTAGGTTAGGTTAGGTTAGGTTAGGTTAGGTTAGGTTAGGTTAGGTTAGGTTAGGTTAGGTTAGGTTAGGTTAGGTTAGGTTAGGTTAGGTTAGGTTAGGTTAGGTTAGGTTAGGTTAGGTTAGGTTAGGTTAGGTTAGGTTAGGTTAGGTTAGGTTAGGTTAGGTTAGGTTAGGTTAGGTTAGGTTAGGTTAGGTTAGGTTAGGTTAGGTTAGGTTAGGTTAGGTTAGGTTAGGTTAGGTTAGGTTAGGTTAGGTTAGGTTAGGTTAGGTTAGGTTAGGTTAGGTTAGGTTAGGTTAGGTTAGGTTAGGTTAGGTTAGGTTAGGTTAGGTTAGGTTAGGTTAGGTTAGGTTAGGTTAGGTTAGGTTAGGTTAGGTTAGGTTAGGTTAGGTTAGGTTAGGTTAGGTTAGGTTAGGTTAGGTTAGGTTAGGTTAGGTTAGGTTAGGTTAGGTTAGGTTAGGTTAGGTTAGGTTAGGTTAGGTTAGGTTAGGTTAGGTTAGGTTAGGTTAGGTTAGGTTAGGTTAGGTTAGGTTAGGTTAGGTTAGGTTAGGTTAGGTTAGGTTAGGTTAGGTTAGGTTAGGTTAGGTTAGGTTAGGTTAGGTTAGGTTAGGTTAGGTTAGGTTAGGTTAGGTTAGGTTAGGTTAGGTTAGGTTAGGTTAGGTTAGGTTAGGTTAGGTTAGGTTAGGTTAGGTTAGGTTAGGTTAGGTTAGGTTAGGTTAGGTTAGGTTAGGTTAGGTTAGGTTAGGTTAGGTTAGGTTAGGTTAGGTTAGGTTAGGTTAGGTTAGGTTAGGTTAGGTTAGGTTAGGTTAGGTTAGGTTAGGTTAGGTTAGGTTAGGTTAGGTTAGGTTAGGTTAGGTTAGGTTAGGTTAGGTTAGGTTAGGTTAGGTTAGGTTAGGTTAGGTTAGGTTAGGTTAGGTTAGGTTAGGTTAGGTTAGGTTAGGTTAGGTTAGGTTAGGTTAGGTTAGGTTAGGTTAGGTTAGGTTAGGTTAGGTTAGGTTAGGTTAGGTTAGGTTAGGTTAGGTTAGGTTAGGTTAGGTTAGGTTAGGTTAGGTTAGGTTAGGTTAGGTTAGGTTAGGTTAGGTTAGGTTAGGTTAGGTTAGGTTAGGTTAGGTTAGGTTAGGTTAGGTTAGGTTAGGTTAGGTTAGGTTAGGTTAGGTTAGGTTAGGTTAGGTTAGGTTAGGTTAGGTTAGGTTAGGTTAGGTTAGGTTAGGTTAGGTTAGGTTAGGTTAGGTTAGGTTAGGTTAGGTTAGGTTAGGTTAGGTTAGGTTAGGTTAGGTTAGGTTAGGTTAGGTTAGGTTAGGTTAGAGTTAGGTTAGGTTAGGTTAGGTTAGGTTAGGTTAGGTTAGGTTAGGTTAGGTTAGGTTAGGTTAGGTTAGGTTAGGTTAGGTTAGGTTAGGTTAGGTTAGGTTAGGTTAGGTTAGGTTAGGTTAGGTTAGGTTAGGTTAGGTTAGGTTAGGTTAGGTTAGGTTAGGTTAGGTTAGGTTA